>NIJG01000100.1:298548-313555 GCA_002201625.1 Euglossa dilemma | reverse complement strand
CTTTGACCCTCGGATCCACAGGCTAGGTGCAGCTATTGACTTAGCCGGTCGCCCTTCCAAGAAATTGGTAACGATCTCAAACGTTTTGACACTTGATTTTCATATTCATAATGAAATTAATGTACCCGTCACTAAAATTTTTACTAATTTGATCCTCTGAACACGAAGTTATTCTCTCGATAAGGCGGGAGAGGTTCGCGGAAGCTACGGCCTGCGGTAAAACGTTGGACTCTATTAGAATTGCTAACGCTCGCAAACGGCTTCACGCTACATTTTAATATACAAACTTTGAATTATGGTGTCTATTGCGAAACCCTTCTGCGAGCTTACTCCCGGAATACCTGGTTTGCATCTCCGCATGACAGGATATGTGAAGGTATTGACTTAGCCGTTCGTCTTTCACAGACGGTGGGAAGGTTTACGAACGGTTTGACCCTCGATCTTCTAATACATACATGAAATTAATGTGCTCGACAATAAAAATGTACACTAATTCGCCCACTGATCACGATGTCATACTATCGATGAAGCGATTGAGCTCGCGAAAGGTAATGTCTGCGGTAAAGGGATTGATTTCATAGCAAAAGGTTACGTCCTCAAACTGTTTGACGCCGTATTTTAATATTCATCCCGCGAATTAAATCGTTCATTGACCGTACTGTTCTGTGGATTTACTTCCGGGAAACCTGGTTTGACTCTTCTAATCAAAGAATAGTTGAAGCTACTAATATAGGCGTTTGTCTCTCACAGAAGGTGGTAACACTCCCGAAAGGTTGGATACTCTATTTTCTAATCCATACATTAAGATACGGTGACCGCCACTGAAATGAAGACTAATTTCTTTCCCTGAACACGATGCTATACTCTCGATGCAGCGAGCATGTTTTTCGTAGTGTAAGGTCTTCGGTATATCGTTTGACTCTATAGGAATTTGTAACGTTCTCAAACGGTTGGACAGCCGTCTTTAATATATATACCGCGAAATTGGGCGCCTAATGCTCATTCTGGACAGCAGATTTTCTCGCGGAGTAGCTGATTTGACTTTGAGAAACATGGAATATGTGAAGCTGGTGGTTTTACCGTTCGATTCTCAAAGAAGTTTGTAACGTTCTCGAACTCTTTGACACTCGACCTTCAAATTCATTCATGAAAATATGGTGCCCGTCACTAAAATTTATAGCAATTTGTTCCACAGCACCCGATGTTGTACTCTTGACACAGCGGGTTAGATTCACAGCTGGTTATGCTTTCGGTAAAAGTTTGACACTATTCCAATAGATAACGTTCTACAAAGTATTGACTCTGTATTCTCATATTTATGCCGTGAAATAGTGAGACTAATGGTCATTCTGATCAGCTGATTTCTCTCGGAATATCTGTTTTGGCTCTCGGTATCACAAGATAGGTGAAGCTTTTGACTCAGCCCTTCTATTCTCAAATAAGGTGTTATCGTACTCGAACGGTTTGACTTTCGGTTTTGCAACTCGTGCATGAAAATGCGGTGTCCGTCTGCTAAAATGCCCACTAATTTGTTTCCGTCAACAACGAGCACGACAATCCCAACCACGGGTTAATATTCGCGGTAGGAAATGTAATCGATGAAAAGAATGACAATATACGAATTGGTTATGACCTCCGACGGTTAATCGCTCTACTTTAATATTCAAACAGTGAATTAGGGCGTCCATTGCCAATACTGTTCAGCCGATTTACTCCCGGAATAATTGCTTTGGCTCTCGGAATCATAGGATACGTGAAGCTATTGACATAGCCGTTCGCCTCTCTCAGAAATTGGAAACGTTCTCGAATAGTTTGACCATCGACCTTCGAATTCATACACGAAGATAAGGTGCCCATCACTGAAATGAATACTAGTTTCATTATCAGAACACTAAGTTATGCTCTCGATACAGCGGGTTATATTCTCGAAAGGTAAGGCCTTCGGTTAAAAGCTTGACTCAATGCCCATAGGTAACGTGCTACAACGGGAAGTCTGTGTACTTGAATATTTGTATCGTGAAACAGATAGCCTAATGCTCATTCTGAATAGCAGATATGCCAGCGGAAAACCTGATTTCACTCTCGGAATCATAGGATAGCTCAAGCTATTGGCATAGCCGTTCGATTCTCAACGAAGGTGGAAACGATCTCGACCGGTCAGACTCTCGATTTTGATATTCATATATGGAAATAAGGTGTGCGTCACCTAAAGTGTCTACGAATTTGTTCCCGAGTACATTAAGTAAGACACTCCGTACAGCGTGCTAGGTTTCTCGCAAGATAAGGCCCTCGGCAGACAGATTGACTCTATAGGAATAGGTAACGATCTACAAGGATTAGACGCTCTACTTGAACATTCAATCCGTGAATTAAGGTCTGGATTTTCATTAACTTTCAGCGGATTTACTCCCGGAATGGCCGATGACTTTCCTAATCAGAGAGTACGTGAAGTTATTGACTTAGCCCTTCGACTGTCAAAACGAGGTGGTATTGTTCTCCATACCTTTGACACTCGATCTTCTTATTCATACATGAATTTAGTGGGTTCGTCACTAAAATGCATACTCACTTGCTTCGCTCAACACGAAGTTATACTCTCGATACGACGGGTCAGTTTCCCGGAATGTAAGGCCTTCGGTAGAAGGATAGACGATATACCAAAAGGTAACATTCTCAAACGGATTGGCGCTCTACTTTAATATTCATACCGTGAGTTAGAATGACGATGGCCAGTACTGTTCAGCGGAATTACTCCCGGAGTGCTACATCGAGTCTCCCGGATTCGTGAAATAGGTGAAGCTATTGACTTAGCCGTTCGATCTCCAAAGAAGATGGTAATGTTCCCAAAGGGTTTGACCCTCGATCTACTAATTCATACATGATGTTACGGTGACAGTCCCTAAAATGAATACTAATTTGCGTCTCTGAACACGACGTTTTACTCACGGTACAACAGGTTATGCTTTCAGAGGGCAAGGTCTTCAGTAAAACGTTTGACTTTGCACCGTCAGCTAGCGTTCTCAAACGGAATGATGGCCCATGCTAGAGTGTCCCGTGGGGCGGCATGGGCCACCGATGGGCCACGTTTGTATATCGAAAAATACGTAGTACAAAATACTATTTTATTGATTTAACATTATACATTATACATTTCTACCTTATAATCAAACATTCAACACAAAATACATAACATATAATTAATCAATATCAAAATATAACTACTTACACTACTTATATAATTTTTTAAAACAACTGAAACAAAGCGTCGGCTTGTTTGGACAAGTATCACGGAAAGTTATTACCCTTTTTGTTTTATTCGCCGCGTACGCTATACATTTCAAATGTGCCAAGCGATTGTAACATTCTTTACACTTTCTTCTCATCTTCCTCGCGAATCCCTCATACGAATTTAAAAAAATGTTTATTTCTCTTGCTTCCCATTAGTTCTGCGTCAGATTGTCAGTACATTCCAATAAATAATCAATAATTTTCTTTCTAAACCGTAAAATTGAGTAATGTTTGGTTCCCCACCTTTTATGGACATACCACGCATTGACAAGCGATGTTCCGCATAATAGTTAAAATACAACTTTACGATACCACTTGACCGTTTTTCGCAGAGATGTATAATACGAACTCATTTGATCCGACAGATCAACCCCCTTTTTCACATTATTATAAGAGAAAACCACATCTGGTTCTAATTTTTTTTCTTTACCACGAATAATATTGCACTTATGGTACCTCACAGT
This sequence comes from Euglossa dilemma, assembly GCA_002201625.1. NCBI lineage: Eukaryota > Metazoa > Arthropoda > Insecta > Hymenoptera > Apidae > Euglossa > Euglossa dilemma. Next base: position 309,803 of record NIJG01000100.1, on the reverse strand, counting down.
GGTTAACATGCATAGTGGTCTTTTATCAGTCCGCTTCACAAACTTTACGCCACTCCGATTTTCTAAGGATACAATATCGCCCCGTTTCAGATTCTGTTTCTGATTTGCCTGCGGCGGCAGAAATTTTCTGTTCATTTTTATCGTCCCGCAAATATATGTTTCTTTAGCAAAAGGTCCTCAGCCAGCGGAACACTCGTGTAAAAGCTATCGGTATATAAAGTTCGGCCCTTGAACAACAAATCTCCTATTAGTTTCATCACTATATCATAGGAATGTGTTTTTACTATTCTTGTTTCATTTCTTCTGGAGTAAATATGAACGTTGTAGGTATATCCATCCGGAAGGCAGAGTTTATATAATTTGATGCCATATTTATGTCGTTTGCCTGGTATATATTGCCGAAAACTGAGCCGTCCTCTCCACGGAATCATGCTCCCGTCGATTACAATATTTTTTCCTGGTTTTACTGCATCTTGGAATGCACGAAGAATTTTGTCAGCTACATTTCGGATTTTGTGCACCCGATCCTTGGTTCAGGCCGAAAAGTGCAAGTACTTCAATATAGCTAAGAACCGACCGCGTTTCATTGCGTTCATTATCCGAGCATTCGCATACATCGCCTTTTTAGACGAATATAGTCGAATTTCGGGTACGTGCACTGCCCCCATAATCAGGACAATTCAAATGAAGATATTCAATTCATTATTTGTAACCGGGTTCTATGCTCGTTGATGCCTTCTGCTATATGCCGCATTTGATATACACTGCCCGGCGTACCTATTCGTCTCTTCACGGATGATGTCCAATATTTCGTCGGTGAAGAATAATTTATATAGAGCGGCAGGGTCGTTGCTGTCCGTCTCTTTGGCAAGTAGCTCCTCTTCTTCCGAATATTCATCATCTGATGAAGATTTCTCTGTTATTGGTCGCTATTCCGCATCATCATCTTCCTCCTCTGTATCTGACTCCCAAACTTCTTCCTCCGTGGTATGTTTATCTGTTGCCGTGTCCGATGACGATGTTGAAAGTATCCTAGTTCTTCGACTCTTGCGCATAATTCCAGATACGTATTCACCAGACGAATGACTTGATTCCATATTCATTGTATCTAATATTTAGATGGGCAGAAATGAAAAATGAGAAATGTTAACCGCCTTTTTAGAAGGAATGAACGTTTATACTACCTTTATACTTACTAGAAGGAATGTGTACTCGGGAAACTTTCAGATCGGTACTGACCTCGCGCCTCATAAAAACTTTGCACAACTCACAATACTCACAACGCACACTAACTAAATTCTTCTTCACCTGCTGTCAACTCTAAACTTTCCGTAAATCTCGTGTCGCTGTCTAAACTCTCAATGATCATCCCCAGTTACTAGGTCACACATTATATAAGAAGTGTCAGCAGGGTAGTATTCTTTCCCTCAGAAATCACTGATTTTTCCCTCATTACGTGTGGGCGATCCTAAACGTCTAATTGGGCCGCGGAAGGCCCAGAGGCTGGTCAAAGTTCGCATACCTCAAGCTCACCCCTAGGCCCGCGATCGGCCAAGGGAAATGGAATTTTTCTGGAATATCGCACAATGGTGCTCGGCCACTTATGCCGGCAAAATATCTTTCTTTGGCGATCATGGAAACAAAACTCTAGTGCTGAGCCCCAGAGACCCTTTGCATGTTACAAGTTGCCAGGGCGCCTGGAAATTGTCAGTCGGGTGTTCGACGAAATTGTCGCTCGCACTCAACATAATTTACGCATAAAACTTACACTACGTCCTAGAACTATTTTCGTTGTGTACGAAAATCGGTCGCAGTATTTGTACAGAATTGCTGCGTTTGAAAGGGTCCTATTACTTCTGTTCTAAATTTCTCGTGGTCCGAAACATGAGAAATTAAAACCTGATTTGACCGAAATTAGGCTCTGGCACGGAGAACTTGGCTGACAATGGGTCAGTGGGAGAGCCACGTGCTCTACACACGTGGACGTTCCCTAGCGCGGGGTCATAAATATCGAGTGGCATCACAAACGGAAAATTCTCCGGTCACCGCGCATGGGTGACTTGTAATTTATATATATTACGTGCCTGAAGTATTGGCACTTCACCTTGTAAGAGAGGGTTCTCTCCATCGCCCCTTCGCGTGAGAAGTCTTTTCCTCCCCCAAGATGTACAATACGAAGATCAAGGGAACGCCCTTCGTCCCAATACTCCAATAAGGGACGATTTCCTCTGTTTGGCCATCTCCACTGTTTTTCAAAACGCATCAAGGTAAATCGTGGAGAAAGTATTAAATTTCCATTAAAACGGTAGAAAAAGTCTTCGAAACGTCGAAGAGACAATGTGGAAGTTAGTTTGCCCCTAACGTGCAAGTGGGCATTGGAGCGCAAGCATTGAACAGTATAATTTGGTGCCGCGCCGCTCCATGGAGCGGACCGCTAGTTGAAACGCCGCCGCACGGAACAGACACCGAATATCCGCGCCGGCGTCAACGTGTTAATATTCAAACCGTGAATTATGGTGTCTAGTGCCAATAGAGACCGGGGAACTTACTTCCGGAATAACTAGGACGACTTTTGGAATCATAGGATAGGTGAAGCTATTGACTTAGCTGTTCAGCGTCAAACTTGAACGGCTTCGCCCTCGATTTTATAAATTAATATACATTTTAGTGTTCGCACTGTAATTTCATGTATTAATTATTTCTCTGAACTGGAAGTTGTAATCTCGATACGACGGGTTAGATCCTGCGAGGGTTGGGCTATCGTTGAAACGTTTGTCTCTATACCAATAGGTGGTGTTCTACAACGGTTTGACAGTCTGCCCTAATATTCACCTCTCAGGGGCTGCGGTGGGCCTTCTGGTCCCATTGCAGCATGGGCATGATGAAACCACGGTGCCCGAGTCGGCCGAACCTTAGCCGAGGTGAGCAAGCACCTCATTCATGAAGTAAGGTGTCCTTACGCGGGGTATGACCCATACGGCCCAGCATACACTGGTACCTCGGGAACCGGTTCGATCCCGGAGGGGGGGAGACATCGGGCCGTCCCCCCGCCGGTTGTATAGGTTGGCCTCAAGGGGGCAGTGGTAAACTCATACCGCGGGTTAGGGGGCCCCGTCATCGGACGGGTTAGACCCTCCACGGGTGTGCTGCGTGAGATCAGCTCGGGTGCTGGCCTGCAGAGCCAGTAGGGATTTAGAAAGGTCCCGGTCTTCCCAAGGTTGGTGCGTAGGTCTTGCAGTCTACGAGCTAATTGGTAGGTGCGTGGTAAGGTGCGCCACGCACTGCGCTGATTGGGCGTATCCCAATCCCGCGCCCGTGGGAGCCGTGTGGATCAAGCCCTAATGGCAGGTACCGCATGTGAAATCTCCGACACTAGTTGCCTTAATATTCAACCCATGAGTTAATGTGTCTATTTCACATACTGTTGAGCGGACTTACTTCCGGAATACCTGGTTTGCCTCTCCGAATCTCAGGATAGATGAAGTTATGTGCATGGCCGTTCGTCTCTCACAGAAGGTGGTAACGTTTTCTAACGGATTGACACTCGATATTCTAATTCATGCAGGAAATGAAGGTTCTCGTCACTAAAATGTATACTAGTTCGTAGTTTTGAACAGGGTGTTATGCTACCAATGTCGCGAGTTAGTTTTTCGTCGGGAAAGGCATTCTGTAACAAGTTTGACCCTACAGCAATAGGTTATACTCTTCAACGGCTTGATAACTTGCTTTAATATTCAAATCGTGAATTAATGCGTCTATGGGCCATACTATTGAGCGGATTATCTTCGGGAGTACCTCATTTGGCTCTAGGAGTCACGGGATAGGTGAAGCTATTGACTTATCCCTTCGACTCTCTAAGAGGGTAGTAACGTTCTCGAACGAATTTTTGCACGAATTTGAAATTCATGCATGGAAATTGCATGTGCGCCAGCTGAAATGGATACTGTTCTGTTTCTGTCAACATTAAGCAAGACACTCGCTACAGCGTGTTATGCTGCACGGAATGTGATGCCCTCGGTACAAAGTTTGTATCTTTAAAAACAGGTAAAGCTCTACAAATCTACGATTCTCAGTGAAAGTGGTAACGATCTGGAACGGTTTGCCCCTCGATCTTCTCATTCGTGTATAAGAATAAAGTGTGGCTCTGCTGTAATGACTACTGACTTGTTTCCGTGAGCACAAAGCATGACACTCGCAACAGCGGGTTAGGTTCTAGGAGGGAAAGGTAATTGGTAAAACGTTTCACTTAATACCAAATGGTAACATTCTCAAATGTTTTCACGCTCTACTTTAATATTCAAACCGTGAATTAATTTGTCTATTTTCAATACTATTCAGCGGATTTACTCCAGGAATACGTGGTTTGTCACTCTTAATCTTAGGATAAGTGGTGGAATTGACTTAGCCGCCCGACTCACAAGGAAGGTTGTCACGTTCCCGGTTCGTTTGAAACGCGACTTTGGAATACATACATGAAATTAAGGTGGGTGTCACTGAAATGGATAATAATTCTCTTCCCTGAACACGGAGTTATACTCACCAAACGGCGGGTCAGCTTCTCGGAAGGTAAGGCCTTCGGTAAAATGTTTGACTCAATGCCAATTCGTAACGTTCTACAACTGTTTGACTCTGGAGTTAAATATTTATTCCGCGAAGTGGCGTGTATGATGTCAATACTGTACAGCTGATTTACTTCCGGATTACCTGGTTTGACTCTCGGAATCACAAGGTAGTTGAAGTTGTTGACTTAGTCTTTCGAGTATCAAAGATGGTAGTATCGTGCTCGAACGGTTTGATCCGCGATCTTCTAATTCAAACATGGAATTGAGTAGCCCGTCACTAAAATTAATCCCATATTCCTTCCCGGACCACCAAGTTATACTCTCGATACAGCTGGTTAGTTTCTCGAATGGTAAGGCTTTCTGTAAAAGATTTTATTCTATACCAATTCGTAATGATCTACATCGGGCTGCCTCCGTACATTAATATTTATATCGTGAAATAGGGTGTGTAGTGGCATCCAGTAACGCGAGTTTGCTGCCCGAATGCCACGTCTGACTCTCGGGATCGCAGAATAGGTCATTCTATTGAATTAGACGTTCACCTATCACGGAAAATGGTGTCGTTCTCCAACGGCTTGATCCTCGATCTTCTAATTCATGCATTATTTTAAGACACCCGTATCTATAATCTATAGACATATGCTTCTCTGACCACTACGTTATACTCTAGATACAGCGGATTGGACGTTTGCAGAGTAAGGTCTTCAGTAAAACGTTTGACTTTATACCGATTGGTAACGTTCTCAAATGGAGTGACGCTCTACCTGAATATTATAACCGTGACTTAAGGTGACTATTGACAATACTCTTCAGAGCAGTTACTCCCGGGTTACCAGGTTTGACTTTCGGAATCACAGGGTAGGTGAAGCCATTGATGTAGCCGTTCATCACTGACAGAAAGTGGTAACGTTCTCGAACGGTTTGAACCACCATGTCCTAATTCATACATGGATTTAAGGTCCCAGTGGCTACAATGTATACATATTTGTTTCCGTTCACACTAAGCATCACACTCCCTGCTGCTGGATAGGATCACGGTAGGTATGGTATTTAATAAAACGGTTGACTTTATATCAGCTGGTAACGTCCTCATACGATTTCACGCCCTACTTTAATATTCCAACCTAGACTTAAGGTGTTCATTGGCAATAGTGTACAGCGGATTGTCATTCGGAATACCTGGTGCGACCATAGGAATAACAGGATAGCTGTAGCTATTGACATAGCCGATCGTCTCCCACAGATGGTGGTAACGTTCTCGAACGATTTGACAAACGATATTCATATTCATATATGAAATTAAGGTGCCTATCACTAAAATGTACAGTAATTTGATCCTGTGAGCACGGTGTTATACAACCGATACAGCGGTTAGGCTTACGGTCGGTAATGTCTTCAATAGAACCTTCGAATTTGCGTCAATTAGTAACGTTCTCAAACGGATTAACGCTATTCTATAATATACAAACCTGGAATAGTGGTGTCTATTGCCAATACTGTACTTCGAATTGACTCTCGGAATTCCTGGTCTGACTCTTGCCATCACAGAGTAGGTGAAGCTATTGACATAGCCGTACGACTCTCAAAAAGGATGCTGACGTTCTCGAATAGTTTGACTCTCGATTTTGCTATTCATACGTGAAACTGGGGCGTCCCCTGCTGAAACGTCTACTCATTTGTTTCCGTGAACTCTGAGCTAGAGACTCGCTAGAGCCTGATAGGTTCTCGGTAGATAAGGTGTTGGGTAAACAGTATTACTCTATTTCAATTGATATTGTTCTCCGGCAGTCTGACTCTGTACCCAATTATTAATACCGCGAATTGAGGTGTTTATTGCCGATACTCTTCAGCGGATGTACTCCCGGAATACCTGGTTTGACTCGTGGAATCACAGGATAGGTGAAGGTGTTGACTTAGCTGTTCGATACACAGTTAAGGTCGTATCGTCCTTGAACGCTTTGACCAACGATCTTGCAATTCATGCATGAAGCAAAGGTGCCCGTCACTGAAATTAAGTCCAATTTCTTTCCCTGAACACGAAGCTGTACTCTCGATACAGCGGGTTTGTTTATCGGAGGGTAAGGTCTTCGGTAAAATGTTTGTCTTTATAGGAATCGGGTACGTTCTCCAACGGACTGACGGTCTGCTTTAACATTCATGACGTGTATTAAGGTGTCAATTGCCAATACATTTCAGCGGACATACTTTCGGATTATCTGGTTTGACTCTCGGAATCCCAGGATAGATGAAGCTATTGACGTAGCGGTTCGACTCCCAAAGAAGTAGGTAACATTCACGAACGGTTTGACCTTCAATCTTCTATCACATACATGAAATTAAGGTGCGCGTCACTAAAATGTATAACAGTCCGTTCCTCCCAACACGGTGATATACTCCCGATACAGCTGGGCTGTTGTTCGGACGGTTAGACATTCTGTATGTAGTATAATTCTACACGAATAGGTAATGTTCTACAACGGCTTGACAGACTGCATTAATATTCAAACCGTGAATTGAAGTGTCAATTGCCAATACTGTACAGCGCATTTGCTCCAGGAGTACCTGGTATGACTCTCGGAAACAGGGTATGTGACGGTATTGACTTAGCTGTGCGACTCTCAAAGATGCTGATATCGATCTCAAACGGAGTGACTCATGATCATCTTATTTATACATGAAATTATGGTGCCCATCAGTAAATTATATAATAATGTGTTTCTCTGAACACGCAGTTCTACTCTCGATAGAGAGGGATTTGTTCTCGGAAGGTAAGACCTTCCGTAGAAAGTTTGATACTATACCAATAGGTTACGATCTCGACAGGTTTGATGCTTTACATTAATATTAATACCGCGAACTAACGTGTATACTGTTAACACTGCAATGCGGATTGTCTCCCGAAGGACATTGTCTGACCCTCGCAATCACAGGATAGGTGATGCCATTGACTTAGCTGTGTGACTCTGAATATAGGTAGTAATATTTTCGAACTGTTTTAGTTTCGATCATCTTGTTCATACATGAAATTAAGGCTCCAATCACTAAAATGCATTCTTGTTTGCTTCGTCGAACATGAAGTTATACACGAAGATACAGCACGTTATCTTCTGGGAAGGATAGGTATTTCGTATGAAACATGACTTTATACAAGTTTGTGTCTCGGAATCACAGGATAGGTGGAGCAATTGACATAGCCATTCGTCTCTCACAGAAGGTAGTAACGATCCCGAACGGTTTAACACTCGATTTTTCAATTCGTGCATGAAGTTAGGGTGCCCGTCTCTGAAATGAAGACAAATTCCTTACCCTGAACACGAAGTTATAATCCCGATACAGCGGGTGAGTGTTTCAGAGGGTAATGTCTTCGTTCACATGTTTGACTTCATAGGAATTGGGAACGGTCTCAAACGGTTAGGCGCTTCACATTAATATCCGTACTATGGATTGTGGAGTTCATTGGCAATACAGTTCAGCTGAGTTGCTCCCGTATTACCTGATATAACTCTCGGAATCATAGGATAGCTAAAGCTATTGACCTAGACGTTCGTATGTCATAGATGTTGGTAACGTTCGCAAACGGTTTGACTCTCTACTTTAAAATTCAGTTTGTGATTTAAGGTGTATAGGGCCAAAACTGTACCGCGGATTTACACCCGGCATACTGGGTTTGACTTTCGGAATCATAGGATAAGTGTCGCTATTGACATAGCCGAACGATCATAAAGAAAGGTGGTAACGTTCTCGAACGGTTTGACACGCTATCTTCTCATTGATACATGAAATTAAGGTGCCCGTCACAGAAATATATACTAATTTGTATCTCTGATCACGAAGTTATACTCCCGATGCATTGGGCTATATTCTTGGAGGGTAAGTTCATCGTTACAACTTATGACTTTATACCAATAGGTAACGCTCCCAAATGGTTTGACACTCTTCCTTAATATTCAAATTGAGAATTACGGTGTCAATTGCTAATACTGTTCGGCGGATTTACTCCCGGAATACCAGTTTGTCTCTCAGAATCGCAGGACAGATGAAGATATTGGCACAGCTGTGCCACTCTCAAGGAATGTGGTTGCGTTCTCGAAAGGTGTGACACTCGATATTCTTATTCATAATGAAATTCAGGTCCCCGTCACTAAAATGATTACTCCTTTGATCCTCTGAACACGAAGTTATACTCTCGGTACAGCGGGGTACTTTTCAAAAGGTAGGGCTGTCGGTAAAGCGTTTGATTCTATACTAAGCAACATCAAGACCACTCCAGTCATGTCGCTTCGAAACCGTAGGTTCAAATACAGATAATATACGAAAACAATATGTTTTACAAAATATTGTCATAAACGTACAGTAAAGTAACACCAGAGACATTGCTACTAAAGATAACAGTTTTTGCTTTTATAAATTATAGATTTTGAAAATAGAAACAAGAAAATAACGTACCAGTAAATTACAGTATGTTGCACTAAATAGAACACTTCGAAAGAATGCATTCGGTACATGATTAAGCTATAGAAATTGTCGAAGATTATGCAGTATGCCGCTCCGATCTGCCGTACACAACAGCAAGATGCCAGCAGTCGTGTCGCTCCAGTAGCGGAGGTTAGTATATTGGGAATCATATAAGTATAGAAGGAATTTAACGTAATACTGACATAAACGTAAATAATTAATAATAATTCATTAATATAAATAATATATATAATATATATAAATAATTCTAATGGCACGTTCACTGCAAAATACAATTATTGATTATAAATATTGAAATCTGGGGAAAGAATCGAAAAATTAAAGACAATAATTTATACTACGTAAAAACAGGTAGAAAAGTGCGAAATAATATACACGGTACAATATCAGGGATGAAGAAATTAACAAAGCCCATCCAGTAGTGCCACTGCGATCAGCCGGAAGCAACTACATGACCTCGCCTGCCGTGTCGCTCCGGCAGCATTGGAACGTGTAGGGGCGTGTATATAGTACAAAAGAGAATTAAACAAAATATTGTCATAAACGTACAATCGACTAGTTCGAAAGACACATTTACTATAAAATACAATTTCTGAAGTTGAAAATTGGAAACTTTGATGAAAATCGAAAGTATCATAATAGTAAATTCCAGTTTACAGAAATAAATAGAAAACTGCGAAAGAATATGTACGATACAATATTAAGGTAAAAGGAATTGAAGAATACTACCTAATATGCGGCTCCGATCTGCCTTACGCAACTGCAAGACCACTCCAGTCGGGTCGCTCCGGAAGCGTAGGTACCCATACAGACAACCATATAATATCACAATAATCTTAACAAAATAATGTCATGAACGTACGATCGACTAAATCCAAAGAAACTTATATATAGGAGTTCAATTTTATAAAAATATAGGTTGTATATTAGGAAGAAAATCGAAAATATTATAGCATTAATTAACAGTGTTTGTAGAGAAATAGAAAACTGGGGGAAAATACGTATGGTACAAAATCAGGGTTAAGGAAATTAATAAAGACCATCCAGTCGGACCGTTCCGGTACACCGGACGCAACTATAAGAGCATACCAGCCCTGTGGCTGTGGAACCGTAGGCGCCTATACAGGCAATCATATAAAATAACAATGACCTTTATAAAAGAAAGTCATATGTGTGCATTCAACTAATGCCAAAGACACATTCACTATGGAATATAATTGTTTTAATCTAAGTACTGAAATTTGAAAACAAAATCGAAATCATCATAACAGTAAATTACAGTATATATAAATGAATGGAAACCTGGGAAGTATTCGTCCGTTACAAAATGATGATTTGAAGAATATAACAGAAACCATCCAGTATTGCCGCTCCGATCTACCGCAAGGAACCACAAGCCATCGTCAGTTTTGTCGCCCTGATAGTGTAGGTAGGTATACAGACAATCATATGGAATAGAAGTAGTTTAGCAAATATTGTCATAAGCGTACAGTCGATGAATTTCAAAGACGCTCTTACTAAGAGATACAGTTTCTTAAAATAAAAATTGAAAATTATGAAAAAATATCGAAAATATCATAACAGTAAGTTGCAGAATGTACAAAAAAATGGGAAAACTGAGAAAGATTGCATACTGTTCAAAATCATAGTTAAAGAAATTAAAGAAGAACAACCACTATGTCGCTCCGATCTGACGTACGCAACGTTTGGAGCACTCAAGCCGTGACGTTCCGATATCGTACGTACGTATACAGACAATCGTATAATGTAGCAAATAGCTGATGAAGATAATGACATAAACGTACACTCAACTCCATGGAAAGACATATGTTCTAAGAGATTTACAATCTTTTAAACCAAAAACTGAAAATTTCGAAACAGAAACCGGAAATGTAGCAATAGTAAATTTCAGTATGTATAAATAAGTGGAAGTGTGACGCCAGCCAAAATCCAGCCAACGCATCACCGGAAACCGCACACACAACAACCGTAGGAAAATTAGTCAAAATTCAGCCATCGCATTACCCGAAACTAACCGTAGCAAAATCAGCCAAAACAAGGCAACACATCACCAGAAACCGCCTACTTAACTAGAAAAGTCTAATATATAAACCGAGCACAAAAGAATAAATCAGTTCTATATCATACCTCAAACAGAACGTATCTACATTCGTATACCTATTCTGAAGACCTACGTTAAATATTTAAAACTATTCA
>NIJG01000100.1:280788-298313 GCA_002201625.1 Euglossa dilemma | reverse complement strand
ATAATATTGATAAACATAGAAAACATAATATCAGTAAATAATGGTATGTATAGATAAATCTATAACAGGGAAAAAATGCATATGGTGCAAAATCAAGGTAAACGACATTAATCAAAACCGTCCAGTAGTGCTGTTTGGATCTGCGTACTCCGGCAGCGTAGATACGTATGCAGACAATCATATAAAATAACACAAAGTTGAGCGAATTATCGTCATAAATGTACTCACAACTAATTCCAAAGGCAGTTTCACTAAGGCAGACAATTTTCAAGAATAGAGACTGAAAATTTTGAAAAAATCGTAAATATCAGAACAGCAAATTACAGAATGTGTATGTGAATAGGAAACTGGGGAAAAATGCACACGGTACAAGATCAAGGTCAAAGACATTAACGACGACCATCCAGTAGTGTCGCTCCGCTCTACCGAATGCAACCGCTGCATTGAGAATATAACTACGAGTTCACAGAAGCAAAGTAACATTCATTTTAGTGACAAGAACCTTAACTACATGTATGAATTAGAAGATCGAAAGGCAACCTGTTCCACAATGTTACTACCTATATTCAGTGTCACACAGCTGAGTCCATGGCTTCATCTATCCTGTGATTGCGAGGGTCACACCAGGTCGTCCGGCAGTCAATCCTCATTGCAATATTGACAGCATACACAATAGTTCACGGCATAAATATTAATGTTGAGAGTCAATCCCTGGGAGAACATTACGAATTGGTATAACGTAATTCTTTTAACTAATACCTTACCTTCCTGGAACCTATCCCGCTGAAGCGAGTATCTTGCTTAGTGCTCACGGAAAAAGGTTAGTAGCCATACTAGCAGATGGAGGCCACATTTCCATGAATAAATATAAAAATCGAGACTCAAACCATTCGAGATCGTTCCCACGTTGATTGGGACACGACCAGTTAAGTCAACAGCTTCAACTATCCTGTGATTCCGTGCATCAATCCAGGTATACCGGGAGTAAGTCCGCCATACAGTATTGGCATCAGACATCCTATTTCTAGCTATAGATATTAAAGTACAGAGTCAAGCCATTGTAGAACGTTACCTAATTAGATGGAGTCAAACTTCTTACCGAAGGTTTAACCTTCCTAAAATATGACCCACTGTATTGAGAGTATAATTTCGTGGTCAGAGAAGCAAAGTAGTATATATTTGAATGACAAGTATTTTAATTTCATGTATGAATTAGAAGATCGAGAGGCAACCTGTTCCAGAACGTTACAACCCACTTTTAGAGTCGCACAGCTGAGTCAATCGCTTCTCCTACCCTGCTATTCCGAGAGTCAAACCAGTCTTACAGGGAGTAAATCCACCGTACAGTATTGGCATTGGACATCCTGTTTCAGGCTATAGATATTAATGTATACGGTCAAACCGTTGTAGAACGTTACCTACTGGTATAGAGTCAAACTTTTTACCATTGGCCTTACCCTCCGGAAACATAACCCTCTGTACGAAGAGTATAATTTCGTCTCCAGCGAATCAAATTAGTATTCATTTTAGTGTCGGACACCTTAATTTCATGTATCAGCAAGAAGATCGACACTCGCCGGTTCGAGAATGTTGTCGCCAATATTCAGATTCACACAGCTGAGTCAATGGCTTCACCGACCCTGTGATTGCGAGGGCTATACCAGGTCTTCCGGGATTAAATCCACATTGCAGTATAAATAGTATACACGATAGTTTACCGTATTAATATTAAAGTAAAGCGTGAAACCTGTCGAGAACGTTAACTATTGGCATAGAGTCCATCTTCCTATGGAACGCCTTACCTTCCGCGAACAAATCCCTCTGAATCGAGAGTATAACTTCGTGTTTAGAGAAACACATCAGAATATATTTTATTGACGGGCACCATAATTCCATGCTTGAATTAAAAGATCGATGGTCAGACATTTCGAGACCGTTCCAATCTTCATTGAGAGACGGACGGACTTCACCTATCCAGTGATTCGGTGAGTCAAACCAGGTATTCCTTGAGAAAGTCCTCTGAAGTGCTTTGCCAATAGACACCTTTATTCGGGATTTGAATATTACAGTAGAGCGTCAATCCGTTTGTGAGAGTTAATTTTTGATATAAGATCAAACTTATTACCGAAGATTTTACCATCCGTGAACCTCACACACGTCATCGAGAGTATAACTTCTTGTTCAGAGGATCAAATCAGAATATATTTCAGTGGCGGGGACCTAAATATCATTATGAATAAAAAGATGGACACCTCAATTGACGAATTGAATGTTATAGCAGGCCGCCAAGCCCCTGTAGATCATTAACTATTCGAGTAGGGTTAAACTTCTTACAGAATGCCTTATCCTACGAAAATCTGACATGCGGTATCGGGAGTGTAATACCGTGTTCTGAGGTACGAATTAGTAATTGCTACAAAATTCAACCGTTTTTCCGATTGCCATACCGTCCAAGAAGCTATGCCGCCGAATCGAGAGTACAGCTACATGTTTAGGGAAACACATTAGTGTACTATTTAGTTACGTCACCTGAAATTCATGTACGAATTGGAAGGTCGAGTGGCAAGACTTTCAAGAGCGTCACCAGCATATTCGAGAGTCGATCGGCTACGTCATTGGCTTCAACTACACTTGTGATTCCGAGCATCAAGCCTAGTATACCAGGAGTATATCCGCTGCATAGTATTGGCCATAGATAGCTTATTTCACTGTTTGAATATTAAGCTAGAGAGTAAATCCGTTGATGAACATAACCAATTGGTATAACGTTATACACTTTACCGCATACCTTACATTGCGGTAACATAACACGCTGTACCCAGGTTAGAACTTCCTGTTCAGAGAAACAAATTAGTAGAAATATTAGTGACAGGCACCTTAATTTCATGGATGAACCAGAGGATCTGGAGCCAAACTTTTCGAGAACGTTAGCATCTTCTTTCGGAGACGAATGACTAAGTCAATAGCTTCACCTATTCTGTGATTCCAAGAGTCATACCAGGTATATCCGGACTAAATCCGCTGTACCGTATTAGCAATGGGCACCATAATTCACAGTTTGATTATTATAGTAGAGCGCCGATCTATTTGAGAACATTACCAATTGCTATAACGTCATACACTGTACGGACACCTTAACCCTCTGTATCGTCGGTATATCTTTTCGTTCAGAGAATCAAATTTGTATACATTATAGTGACGGGCACCTTAGCTTCACGAATGAATTCGAAGATCGAGCGTCTAACCGTTGGAGAACTTTACCAATTGGTATACAGTCAAATGCTCCACAGAAATTCTCGCCCTCCAATAACATAGCCCGCTGTATCGACAGTATAGCAGCGTGTTCAGAGGAACGAACAAGCATTCCTTTTAGTGACGGCCACCTTAATGGCATCTATGAATTACTAGATCGAGTGTCTAGCCTTTCGAGAACGTTTCCGCCCCCTTTGAGAGTTGTACGGATAAGTCAGTAGTTACACATGTCCTGTGATTCCGAAACTCAAACCTGCTATTCCGGGAATAAATCCGCAGAACTGTATTAGCACTGGACACCTTATTTCACCGCAGGAATATTAAAGTAGAGCGCCAAACCATTTGAGAAAGCTACTATCTTGTATCAAACCTAACATCATACCGAAAGGCTTACCTGCAGTGAATCTAACACGCTGTTCCGTGTATAGTGGAACCGTTTACTGTAAATCTTAATGACGGGCTCCTAAATTTCACGGTTGAATTCAACGATCGAGAATCAAACCGTTCTAGAACGTTACCGCCATCTTTGAGATTCGGACGGCTCTGCAAATAGCTTCACCTACGATACTGTACCGAGAGTACATCCAAGACTTCCGGAAGAAAAGCAGCTGGTCAGAATTGGCAATATACTTCTTAATTCACCGTATTAATATTAAAGTACTGAGACAAACCGCTGTAGAACGCAACCTACCGGCATAGGATCAGACTTTTAACCGAAAGCCTTACCTTCCGAGAACCTACTCCGCTGTATCGAGGGAATAGCTTCGTGGTCAGCGAAGCAAAATAGTCTAAGTTTAGTGACGGGAAATTTGATTATATCTATGAACCAGAGGATCTAGAGACAAACTTTTCGAGAACGTTAGCACCTTCTTTCGGAGACGAACGGCTAAGTTAATAGCTTCACCTATCCTGTGACTCCGAGAGTAAAACCATGTATTCTGGGAGTAAATACGCTGAAGCGTTTTTGCACTAGACAGGTTATTTCACGCTATAAATTTTAAAGTACGCAGTCAAACCCTTGCAGATCGTTACCTTTTGCTATAGAGTCAAAGTTTTTACTCAAGCTTTACCTTCCGAGCAGCATAACACACTGTAGTGAGTGTCCTGCTTAATGTTCACGGAAACAAATTAGTGAAGGTTTTAGCAGGCCGACGCCACATTTTCATGTATAACTATCAAAATCGTCAGTCAACAATTTCACCTGTGCTGTGATTCCGAGAGTCGTGCCAGGTTATCCTGGAGTAAATCACCAGAACAGTGTTAGCAATAATCGTGCGTAATCAAACGTGATGATTATTAAGGTAAATAGTCAGCCGTCGGTGAACAGTTCCAATTTTTATGTGGTGTACCTTCTTACGGAAGGCCTTACCGTCCGAGAACCTACTCCGCTGTATCGAGGGAATAGCTTCGTGTTCGGAGAAGCGAGTTAGTAGGATTTTTGTCACGGGCACCTTAATTTCATGTGTGCACTATGAAGATCGAGGGTCAAACCGTTCGAGGACGTTACCACCTTCTTTCAAAGTCGAACGGTTATGTCAATAGCTCCATCTATAAAGTAATTCGGAGAGTCCAACCAGATATTCCGGAAGAAAATGCGCTGTACAGTATTGGCAATATATACCTTAATTCACAGTTTGAATGTGAAAATAGAGAGTCTACCCGTCGGAGAACATTACCAATTGTTAGAGAGAAAAGTTTATACCGGATACATTATCCTCCGAGAACCTACCCCGCTGTAGCAACTGCCCTGCTCAGTGTTCACGGAAACAAATTAATAGTTCCTTTAGCAGGCGGGCACTATAATTTCGTTTATTAATAGGAGGATTGAGGATAAAACCGCTCGAGAACGTTACCACCTTCTTCTGAGCCGAACAGCTATATCACTAACATCACCTACCGCGAGATTCCGAGGGACAGACCAGGTACTCCAGGAGTAAATGCGCTCCACACTATTGGCAGTGGACACCATAATTAATTGAACATTAATATAGAACGTCAGACCGTTTGAGAACGTTACAATTTGGTTGAAGTCAAACGTCTTATCGAACACCCTTCATTCTCAGACCAATACCCGCTGTATCGAAATTATAGCTTCCTATCCAGAGATACAAAATGGTAAACATTTTAGCAGACGTACTACATATATTCATGTATGAATAGAAAAATCGACAGTTAAACATTTCTAGAACGATCCCATCCGCTCTGACAGACGAACGTAGTTTCAATAGCTTCACCTCTCCTGTTATTTCGATAGTCAAACCAGATATTCCGGGAGTCAATCCGCTGTGCACTATTCGCAACGGACACCTTAAATTACGGTTTGAATATTATAGTAGGTCGAGAAACAGTTTCAGAACGACACCGATGGGTATAAAGTCAACGCCTTTACCGAAGACCTTACCGCCAGAAAAGCTATGTCGCCGTATCGAGAGTATAACTTCGTGTTTAGGAACACACATTAGTATACATTCTTTTCGCGGTTCCTTAAATTCATTTATGAATTGGAATATCGGTGGTCAAACTGTTCGAGGACATTACCACCCTCCTTGAGTTTGGAATGGCTGGGTCAATAGCTCCACCTATCCTGTGATTCCTAAAGTCATATCAAGTATCAGGGGAGTAAATCCGCTGAACTGCATTGGCAATAGACACCTTAATTCACGGTTTGAATGGTAAGGCAGTGCGTCAAACCGTTTGAGAGCATTGCCCGTTTGTATAAAGACAAACACTTAACGGATGGCCTTACATTCGGAAAAACAAACTAGCCGTTTCGAAGGTATAACTTCGTGTTCAGTGAAAGAAATTAGTATACATTTTAGTGTTGGCCACATTAATTTCATGTATGAATTTGTAGATCAAGGGGCATCCTGCTCCAGAACGTTACCACCTTCTATGAGATATGAACAGCTAAGTCAGTAACTGCACATATCGTGTGATTCCGAAAGGTACACCAGATATTCCGCGAGTAAATGCGCTGTACAGTATTGGCAAGAGACACCTAGTTTCACGGTTTGAATAATAATATAGACGGTCTAAGCGTTTGAAAGCGTTATAAATCGGCATAAAGTTTCAACGAAGGCCTTTCCATCGGAAAGGCTTACCCTCTGTATAGGGGGTATAACAGCCATTTCAGAGGTGCGAACTAGCATACATTTTAGTGACTCGCATCTTAATTTCGTCTATGAATTAGGAGATCGGGTGTCAAACCGATCAGTGCACGTTAGCACCTTTTTTGAGAGTCGAGCTGCTAAGTCAATAGTTTCTTGATCTTGTGATTCCGATAGACAAGCCAGGTATTCCGGGAGTATATCCACTGTACAGTAGTGGTAGTAGTTACCCAGTCGTATGGAGTAAATCTACCTACCGTAGGCCTTACCCTCCGAGGAGCCCTACCTGATCTAGGGACTGCCATGCTTATTATTCACAGATACATATTAAAAGACATTTTAGCAGACGGGCACGTTATTTTCATGTAGGTACAACCAAATCAAGTGTCAAGCCGATCGAGAACGTTAACACCTTCCTTGAGAGTAAACGTCTAAGTTAATAGCTTCACGTATCTTGTATTACAGAGAATCGATCCATGTGTTCCAGGTGTAAATCCACTGAACAGCATTGGCAATAGGCACCTTATTTCACGGTATGGATATTCAGGTTGAGAGCCAAATCGGCGGAAAACATTACCAAATGATACAAAGTCATTCTCTTTACCCAATGCTCTAGATTTCGAGAACCCAACCCGCTGTGTCAAGATAATGACTTCGTGTTCAGGGAACGAATTGGAATACACTTTGGTAGCGACCACCTGAATTTCACGTGTGAATTAGTAGATCGTGGGGCAAACTGAACCAGGTTTTTACCACCATCATTGGGAGTCGCACAGCTAAGTCACTAGCTTCACTTGCCCCGTGATTTCGATAGTCATACCACGTAATCCGAGAGTAGGTCCGCTTAAGAGTATTGGCAATTTACGCCTAAATTCAAGGTTTGAATATCAATGGAGTGCGTCGAACCGATCGAGAACGCTGCCAACTGCTATAAAGTCAAACGTTTTATCGAATAACTTATCTTCCTAGAACTAACGCCGAACTAACGATTGTTTACCTTAGTTCTGAAGAACACAGATTAGTATATATTTTAGCGGACGGTAGTCATAATTGCATATATGAATAGGGAAATCCAGAGTCAAACCGTTCGAGAACGATACCGGCTTTTTTAAGATCCCGACGGTTAATTCAATAGTTTCATAAACCTTGTAATTCCATGGCGCAAACCAGGTATTCCGGGAATCAATCTATTGTGCAGTATTATCAGTGGACATCTTAATTCACGGCACGAATATTGATCTCGAGGGTCAAACCCTTCGAGAACGTTAGCACCCTCTTTGAGAGTCGAACGGCTAAGTCTATTGATTCAGATATCCTGTCATTCTGGAAGTGAAATCAGGTAACCTGGAAGGTAGTCCGCTGAAGTCTATAGGTAACAGACACCTTCATTCACGGTTGGAATATTAAAATAGAGGGCCAAACCGTTTGAGAACGTTACCACCTTCTTGGAGAATCGAACGGATAAGTCAGTGGCTTCACATATCCTATGATTCCGAGAGCTAATCCAGGTACTCCGGGAGCAAATCCGCTGAACAGTATTGGCAATAGACACTATAATTCACGTTAGAATATTAAAAGAGGGCGACTAACCATTTGAGAACGATGCCAAATCCTATTAAGTCAAACCTTTTAGGGGATACCTTACCTTCCGAGAACCTAACTCGCTGTAGCGACTGCCGTGCTTAGTCCACGCGGAAACAAATGAGTAGACATTATTGCAGATGCACAACTTACTTTCATATATGAATCAATAGATCGAATATCTAATCGTTCGAGATCGTACCACCTTCGTCGAGCGTCGAACGGATAAGTCAGTAGTTTCAGATATCCTGTGATCCCGAAAGTGAATCCAGGTATTCCGGGAGTAGTTCCGCTGTACAGTATTGGCTTTATACATCCTACTTCACGGTCTGAATAATGCAGTACAGATTCAAACTGTTGTAGAATGTTACGTATTGCTATAGAGTCAAACATTTCCCAGAATACCTTTCCTTCCGAGAACATACCCATGGAATCGAAAGTATATCCTCGTGACCAGTGAAACAAATTAGCATCTATATTAGTGACGGACACTTTCATTTCATGTATAAGTTAGAAGATCGAGTGCCAAACCGTTCGAGATCCTTACCACATCTTTGAGAGCCGAAAGTCTAAGCCAATATCTTCACACATGCTATGATGACAGATACTCAAACCAAGTATTCCGGGAGTAAATTCCCTGAACGGTATGGGTAATAGTCACCTTCATTCACGGTTTATATATTAAAATAGAGCGTTAGGCCGTTTGAGAACGTTACCACCCTCTTTGAGAGTCGAACGTATAAGTCAATGGCTTCACCAATCCAGTGATTCGGAGAGTCAAACAATCTATTCCCGGAGGAAATCTGCTAATCATTATTGGCAATAGACACCATAATACACTGATTGAATTTTAAAGCAGGCCGTCAAGCCGTTGTAGAACAATACACACAGCTGTAGGGTCAAACTTATTACAGAATGCCTTTCCCCCAGAAAAACTAACTCGCTGTATCTGGAGTATAGGACGGTGTTCAGAGTTACGAACTAGTATACATTTTAGTGACGAGCACCATAATTTTATGTATGAATTAGAAGCTAGAGAATCAAACCGTTCTAGTATGTTGCCACCATCTATGAGAGGCAAACAGCTAAGTCAATAGCGTCACCTATCCTGCGATTCGGAGTGTCAAACCAGGTATTGCGGGAGTAAGTCCGCTGAACAGTACTAGCAATAAACACCTTAATTCACTGTATGAGTATTCAGACAGAGATTCAAACCGTCTGTGAGCAATAGATATTTATATGACGTCATACTTTTTACAGAAAACTTTACCTTCAGTGAAACTATCCTACTGCAGGGAGTGTCTCGCTTCTTGCTCAGAGAAACAAATGAGTATTCAATCTGGTGACGGGCACTACAATATCACTACAGTATCAACATGATGATCGGAGACAATTAGGTCGAGATTGATCCCACCTTGTTTGAGAGTGGCACGTCTAAGTCTGTACCTTTACCTATCCTGTGATTCCGAGAGTGAAACCATGTATTCCGGGAGTAAATATGATGATCAGCTTTGGCAATAGAAACATTAATTCATTGTACAAATGTCAAAGTGCAGAGTCAAACCGATGATGAGTGATACCTATGCGCATAGATTCAAACTTTTACCGAAGGCCTTACCTTCCGAGAAGATAGCCAGCGGTATCGAGAGTATAACTTCGTGTTCAGGGAAGAAAATTCATATACACTTTGTTTACGGACAAATACTGGAAACTGACTCGGTGTCGAGAGTGCAGCAGCGTGTTCAGAGGAACAAATTAATATACGTGTTGGTGACGGGCACCATAATTTCATGATTAAACTAGAAAATCGAGCGTGAAACCGTTCGATAGCGTTAACACCTTAGCTGAGATTCGAACGCCTTATCTGTTAGCTTCACCTGTACTTCGATACCGAGACTAACACCAGGTATTCCGGGCGAAAATCTGCAGAACTCTATTGGCAGTAGGCACCTTTGGTCACGGTTTTTGTACTAAAGTAGAGCATCACTGCATCCGAGAACGTTTCCAATTGGTATAAAGCCAATCACTTTAAAGATGGCCATACCTTCGGAGAAGCAAACTCGCCGTATCGAGGGTACAACTTCGTGTTCAGAGAAAGAAATTAGTCTTCATTTCAGTGACAGGCACCTAAACTTCATGTATGAATTAGAAGATAGAGGGTTAAACCGTTCAGGATCGATACCCCCATTTGTGAGAGGCGAACCAATTGGTATAAAGTTATTCCTGTTACCGAATACCTCACTTACCAAGAACGAAACCCGCTTTAACGAGTCTCCTGCATAATATTCAGTGAAAAAAGTAAGTAAACATATTAGCGGACGGACACCACATGATTGTGTATAAATATCAAGATCGACAGTAATAGCATTAGAGCATGATACCACCATCTTTGAAAATCGTACGGCTAAGACGACAGCTTCACCTATCCTGTGATTCTGAGAGTCATATCAGGTAATCCGGGTCTAAACTCGCTGTGCAGTAATGGCATCAGACACCCTAATTCACGGTATGCATATTAAAATAGAGCGTCACCCTGTTTGAGATCGTTACCAGTTTCTGCAAAGTCAAGCGCTTTACCGAGAGCCTTACCGTAAGAGAAGCTAACCCACTGTATCGAGAGTATGACTTCGTGTTCAGAGAACATAATATGTGTACATTTTAGTGGCGGGCACCTCAACATCATGTATGAATTAGTCCACCGACGGTCAAACCGTTCGAGAACGATACCGCCTTCTTTGAGATTCGAATGGCTAAGTCAAAAGTTTCACTTATCCTCTGATTCCGAGATTCAATCCAGGTATACCGGGAGAAATTCCGCTTCAGGGTATTGGCAATAGACGCATTAAATCACGAATTGAATATTAAGGTATGGAGTCAAATCGTTTGCGAACGTTACCAATTGGTATGAAGACATTCTTCTTACCGAATGCCTTACATTTCGAAGTCACAGCCCGCTGTATCGAGAGAATAACTACGTGTTGATAGAAGTAAATTAATATGCATTTTACTGACGGCACCGAAATTTCAAGTATGAATTAGAAGATCGAGGGTCTAGCCGTTCTATATCGTTACCACCTTGTTTGGGAGACGTACGGCTATGTCAATAGCTGCACTTATCCTGTGATTACGAAGGACGGAGTAGGTACTTCTGCAATCAATGCGCTGAACACTCATTTCAATGGACATCTTAACTCACGGATTGAATATTAATGTAGAGCACCAACCCGTTTGAGAACGATACCAGTTCGTATAGATTCAAACGATTTACCAAAGACCTTACCCTCCGACAATCTAACCCGTTTTATCGATAATCTAAATGGGCGATCAGAGAAACAAACTATTATTTCTAGTAGTTCCCGGCCCGTTAATTTCTGGCATGAAATTGAATATCGTGTGGCAAACTGTTGGAGAACGTTACCAACATTTTTCAGAGTCGCAAAGCTAAGTCAATAGCGTCATCTATCCTGCGACTCCTAGACACAAACCAAGTATTCCGGGAGTAAATCCGCTGAAGAATATTGACAATGGAGACAATAATTCACGGTATGAATATTAAAATACAGTGTCAAGCCATAGTACAAATCAAACAATTTGTGTAAAGGCTGACGTTGTAACGACGGCCTTAAATTCCGAGAAGCATAACCAGCTGTATCGAGAGTATAAAATCGTTTTCAGGGGAACAAATTAGTATACATTTTAGTGACGGGCACCTTGACTTCATGTATGAATTTGAAAATCGTCTGTTACACAGTAGAACGTTACAGCCCTCATTGAGATTCGAACGACTCAGTCAATAGCTACACCTATCCTGTCATGTCGACAGTCATGCCAGGTATTCGTGCAGTTAGTCCGCTGAACACTATTGGCAATAGGCACCATAATTCTAGATATGAATATTAAAGCACAACGTCACACCGTATGAGGATGCTACTAACTGATATATAGTCAAACGTTTTACAGGAGGCCGTACCTACAGCGAACCTCAAACGCTGTCACGAGATTGTAACTTCCTATTCAGCGAAAGATATTAGTATTCGTTTCAGCGAGGGGCACGTTATCTGCATGTATGATTTAGAAGATAGGTGGTCATACCGTTCGAGAATGTTACCACCCTCTTCGAGAGTATATAAGTCTACAGCTCCACCTATCCTGTGATCCTGAGAGTGAAGCATGGTAATCCGAGAGTAAATCCGCTGAAGAGTGTTGGCAATTGTCACATTTAGTCAAGGATTGAATATTAAGGTAGAGCGTCACACCGTTTTAAATCTTTGTCAATTGGCATAATGTCAAACACTTTACCGATGACCTTACCTTCAGAGAAGCAAACACACCGCATCGAGGGTATGGCTACGTGTTCAGGGAAACACATTAGTATACAATTTAGTAATGTCATCATAGATTCATGTAAGTATTAGGGAATCGGGGGTCAAACCGAGAGGGAACGTTGCCACCTTCTTTGAGATTAGAGTGGCTAAGTCAATAGTTTCACTTATCCTGTAATTCCCAGAGCTAAACGAGGTACAACAGGAGAAAGTCCGCTATACAGTATTAGCAGTAGGCAGCCTATTTCACGGTATGGAGGTTAAGGTAGTTAGTCAAACTCTCGGAGAACATTACTAATTGGTATAGAGTCATTCCTCTTACCGAATGCATTACCTTCCTAGAACATATCCCGCTGTAGCGAGAGTCATGCTTACTGCCCTCTGAAAGCAATTAGTAGACATCATAGCAGAGACACACGTTAAATTCATGTATGAATAAGAAGATCAAGGGGCAGACCGTCCGTTGCCTCCTTCTATGGCAGACGAACGTCTATGTCAGTTGCTGCACCTATCCAGTTATTCGGAGATTGAAGCTAGGTATACCATAAGTATATCCACTGAAGATTATTGGCAGTGTACACCACAATTCACGGTTTGAATATTGAAGCAGGCCGTCTAGCCTTTGTAGAGCATTATTTATTCGTGTAGAGTTAAGCTTCATACAGAATGCCGTACCCTCTGAAAAACTGACCAGCTGTATCGGGAGTATAACAATGTGCTTTGAGGTACAAACTAGTAAACATTTTAGTGTTGAGCACCTGAATTTCATGCATGAATCAGAAGATCGAGGGACAGACCGCTCGAGAACGTTACAACCTACTAAGAGAGGCGAACGGCTAAGTCAATAGGTTCACCTATCTCGTGATTCCGAGAGTTAGACCGGGAAAGCCGAGAGGAAGTCCACTGAAGGCTATTGGCAGTAGACACCTTAATTCACTGCTTGAATTTTATAGTAGAGCGCCAAAGCGTTTTAGGGCGTTGGATATTTGTATAACGTCATATACTTTACCGCATACCTCACCATCCGAGAACCTAACCCGCTGTATCGAGAGTATTGGTTCGCCTCCAGAGATACAAAATTAATATACATTGTAGGGACGGGCACCTTAACTTCATGTATGCATGTGAAGATCAATAGGAAAACCGTTCCAGAGCGTTATCACCATCATTGTGAAATCGCACATCTTACATAATGGCTTCGCTTACACTTGCTATTCCGAGGCTAAAGCCTGGCATTCCAGGTGTAAATACGCATAACAGTATAAGCAATGGGCACCTTAATTCACGGTATGCATATTAAAATAGAGTGTGACACCGTTTGAGAACGCTACCAGTACCTATATAGTCAAACGTTCTACCGGCGACCTTACCATCCGCGAAACTCACCGGCTTTATCGAGAAAATATGTTCGTGTTCAGAGAAAGAAATTAGTATTTATATTAGTGACGGGCACTGTATCCACGTGTACGAATTAGAAGATCGAGGGTCAAACCGTTCAAGAACGTAACCACGTTCTGTGAGATTCGAAAGGCCAAGTCAGTAGCTTCGGCTTTCCTGTGCTTGCCAGAGTCAAACCAGGTATTCGGGTAGTAGGTCCGCTGTACAGTATTGGCTTTATTCACCCTATGTCATGGCATAAATATTAAGGTACAGATTCAAAACGTCGTAGATCGTTACGTATTTGTGCATTTCCAAACACTTCACAGAAAGCCTTGTCTTCTAGAAGCTAATCCGCTGAATCCAGAGTAGAACGTCGTGCTTGGAGATGCAAATTCGTATGCATTATAGTGTCGGGCGCCTTAAGGTTATGTACCAATTATAAGGATTGCTATTCAAACAGTTCGAGAACGTTACTACCTTCTTTGAGGATCGAACGACTACGTCAATAGCTTCACAAATCCTGCGATTCCGAGAGTCAAGAAAGGTATTCCCGAAGTAAATCCGTTGAACAATTTTGGCAATAGACACCTTAGTTCACGGTTTCAATGCTAAAATAGAACATCAAACAGTTTAGAGACCGTTACTAACTGCAATAAAGTCAACCGTTTCACCGAATAACTTACCCTCCGAAAAAATACCCCGCTGTATCGAGGATATAAGTTCGTGTCCAGAGAAACAAATTAGAATTCATTTGAGTGACTGACGCGGTAACTTCATGTATGAATTAGAAGGTCGACGCTCAAACCGTTCAAGAACGTTGCCACCTTCTGTCAGAGTCAAACAGCTATGACAATAGCTTGTGCATCCTGTAATTCCGTATGATAAACCAAATACTCGTAAAGTAAATCCGCTGAACAGTATTGGCAATAGACACCTTAAATCACGGTTCGACATTAAAGGAGTTCGATAGACCGTTTGACTCCATTACCAATTGGAATAAAGACCAACGATTTATCAAAGTCCTTGCCTTCCGAGGACCTGACCCGTTGCATCGTGAGCCTATCTTCGTGTTCAGAGAAGCAAAATAGTGCCAATATTACTGACGGGCAACTTCTTTTCATCTATGATACGGAAGGTCGAGTGTCAAATCGTGCGAGAGCGTTAGCAACTTCTTTGAGTGTCGAACGGCTAAGTCAATAGCTTCGCCTGTCCTGTGATTCCGATGGCCATACCAGGTATTCCGAGAGTAAATCCACTGAACAGTATTGGCAATAGACACCTTAATTCACGTACGGAATATTAAAATAGAGCGTCACGCCGTGTGAGAGCGTTACAATTGCTTTAAAGTCAAGCATTTTTGCGAATGCCATACCGCCGGAGAAGCCAACCCGCCGTATCGAGAGTATAGCTTCGTGTTCAGATAAATAAATTAGTATTTAATTCAGTGACTGGCACACTAACTTCATTATGAAGTCGATCGTCGTGTGTGAAACAGTTCGAGAACGTTATCATCGTCTTCGTTATTCGAACGGCTATGTCAACAAATTCACCTGTCCAGTGATTCCTAGAGTCAAACCAGTCATTCCTGGAGTAAATCTGCTGAACATTGTTGGCAATAGATACCATTGTTCTCGGTTTGAATATTAATGTAGAGCATCATACAGTTTGAAATCGTTACTAATTCCTATAAGGTCAAAAGTTTTAGCGAAAGCCTTACCTTCCGAGTAGTCCAACCCGCTGTAGGGAGAGTCCCGCTTTGTGCTAATGGAAACGTATAGGTTGGCATTTTAGCATTTTTGGCGCACCATAGTTTCATGTATGGAGTAGGAGATTGAGAGTCAAACCGTTCGAAAGTGCTACCACCATAATTGAGAATCAAACGGCTTTGTCAACAGTTTCACCTGTCCTGTGATTCTGATAGACAAACCAGGTATAAAGGGAGTAAATCCACTGACCAATATTTGCAATAAACTCCTTAATTCACTGTTTGAATAAAAAAGTAAAGCGTCAAACCGTTTGAGAGCATTGCCAATTGGTATAAAAACAAAAGTATTACATGTGGCCTTACCTGCGGGGAAGCAAACTCACCGTTTCGCGGGTGACTATAACTTTGTGTTCAGAGGTACGAACTAGTGTACAATTTAGTGACGAGCAACTTAACTTCATGTATGAATTGGAATGTCGAGGGTGAAACAGTGCGAGGACGTAACCACCATCTTTGAGTGACGAGTGGCTAGGACTATATCTTATTCCATCCTGTGATTCCGAAGGGAAAAGCAGGTATTCCGGGAGAAAATCCGCTGAACGTATAGGCTATAGACTCCATAATTTACTGTTTGAATGTTCCTGTAAATCGCCAAACCGTTTGAGTACGTTTCCAGTTGGCATCAAATCAAGCGTTTCTTAGATTACCTTCCCTTCCGAGAACCTATCTCGCTGTAGCGAGTGCCTTGCTTAGTGCTCACGGGAGCATATTGCTAGATATTTTGGTTCAGGGACACCTTGTCTTCTTGTATGAGTATCAGAATCGAAAGTCAAACACTTCGATATCGTTACCACCGTCTTTGAGATTCGAACGGCTGCGTCAATAGCTTCACTTATCCTAGGAAGCCGAGAGTCAAACTTAGTACTCTGTGAGTAAGTGTCCCGTACGATATAGGCAATATACACCTTAACTCTTGAAATGAATAATAACACAGTCCGTCATATCGTCGTGGAACGTTAGCTATTGATATAGAGTCTACCATTTTACCGAAAGCCTTACCTACGGTGCAGCTAGTCCGCTGTATCGAGAATGTAACGGCGTGTTCAGAGAAACACTTTGGCACACATTTCAGTGATTTGGCAGCATAGTTACATATATCAATTGCCAAATCGATGGTCAAACCGTTCCTGAACTTTACCACCTATATTCAGAGTCACACAGATGAGTCAATGGCTCCGTCCATCTTGCGATTGCGATCGTCAGACTAGGTCTTCTGGGAGTCAATCCACATTGCAGTATTAACAGTATACACGTTATTTCACTGCACAAATGTTAATGTTGAGAGTCAAACCTTCAGAGAACAATACAAATTAGTATAACTTAATTCTTTCAACTAATACCTCACCTTCCTCGAACCTAACCAGCTGTAGCGAGTGACTTGCTTAATGCTCACGGAAGCAAGTTAGAGGAGATTTAGCATGCAGACACCTTATATTCATGTGGAAAAAGGAAGATCCCGGGTCAATACGTTGCAAGTACGTTAGCATCTTATTCGAGATTCGAAGTGCGGAATCCATAGCTACATCTGTCCTCTGATACCGAAAGCCAAACCTGGTATTTCGGGAGTATATCCGATGGTCAGTATTGGCAATAGACACCTTAATACACGGTTCGAATATGAAAGCAGGCCGTCAAACCATCGCTCAACATTACCAGTTTGTGTAGAGCCGTTAATGTGCCCGTCGCTGAAATTGATACCAATTTCGTTCTCAGAACACGATGTTATACCCTCGATACAGCGGGCTAGGTTCTTCGAAGGTATGGCCTTCGGTAAAATGTTTGAAAATATACCAATAGGTAACGTTGTAAATAGCGCTGACGCTCTACAATTCATACCATGAATTCAGGTCTCCATTGGTAATACTGCACTGTGGATAGTCTCCCAGAATACCCGGTTTGACTGGTGGAATAATAGGATCGGTGTTTGTACTCACTTAGCCGTTTGACTCCCAAAAAAGGTTGCATCGGACTCGGTCGGTTTGACTCAGAGCTTCTTGTTCATACATGAAATTAAGATGCCCGACACTAAAATGTTTACTCATGTGTACCTCTGCGCACCTTGTTGTACTCTCGATACAGCGCGCTATGCTTTCGGACGGTGTTTCGCGGAAATTCGTG
>NIJG01000100.1:196690-279514 GCA_002201625.1 Euglossa dilemma | reverse complement strand
GAGTGACTTGCTTAATGCTCACGGAAGCAAGTTAGAGGAGATTTAGCATGCAGACACCTTATATTCATGTGGAAAAAGGAAGATCCCGGGTCAATACGTTGCAAGTACGTTAGCATCTTATTCGAGATTCGAAGTGCGGAATCCATAGCTACATCTGTCCTCTGATACCGAAAGCCAAACCTGGTATTTCGGGAGTATATCCGATGGTCAGTATTGGCAATAGACACCTTAATACACGGTTCGAATATGAAAGCAGGCCGTCAAACCATCGCTCAACATTACCAGTTTGTGTAGAGCCGTTAATGTGCCCGTCGCTGAAATTGATACCAATTTCGTTCTCAGAACACGATGTTATACCCTCGATACAGCGGGCTAGGTTCTTCGAAGGTATGGCCTTCGGTAAAATGTTTGAAAATATACCAATAGGTAACGTTGTAAATAGCGCTGACGCTCTACAATTCATACCATGAATTCAGGTCTCCATTGGTAATACTGCACTGTGGATAGTCTCCCAGAATACCCGGTTTGACTGGTGGAATAATAGGATCGGTGTTTGTACTCACTTAGCCGTTTGACTCCCAAAAAAGGTTGCATCGGACTCGGTCGGTTTGACTCAGAGCTTCTTGTTCATACATGAAATTAAGATGCCCGACACTAAAATGTTTACTCATGTGTACCTCTGCGCACCTTGTTGTTCTCTCGATACAGCGCGCTATGCTTTCGGACGGTGTTTCGCGGAAATTCGTGACAAGTATTAGCCTAAAATATACAGGGACGGCTCATCAACCTTGGTGGAAGGGACCCGTTCAAGAAGAAACTAGGTTTCTTATATTAATACTTATTCCGCAATATAAGTGGAATTCAGATATTGAATAGTATTAAATATTTAACGTAGGTTTTCAGGATATGTATACGAATGTAGAAACGTTCTGTTTGAGGTACAATGTAGTACTGATTTATTCGTCAGCGCTCGGTTTTTAAATTATAATTTTCTGGTTGAGTAGGCGGTTTCTGGTCATGTGTTGGCTTGTTATGGCTGATTTTGCTACGGTTGATATCTGAACGGTTTCCGGTAATGCTATGGCTGAATTTTGGCAAATTTTGCTACTGTTATTTTCTGGGCGGTTTCCATGCGTTGGCTGCGTTTTGGCTGGCGTCACAAAGGAAAGGTCACCTATGAAAAGTTTGACTTTATACCAATTGGAAATGATCTCTTGCGGTTTGTCGCTCTGCTTTAATATTTAATCCGTGAATTAAGGTGTCAATTGCCAATACTCATCAGCGGATTACTCCCGTATTACCTGATCTGACTCTCGGAATTGCAGGATATGTAAAGTATTTCACGATGCAGTTCATCTCACAGGGAAGGTAGTATCGTTCTCGAACGGTTTGACTCTCGATCTTCTAATCCATACACGAGGATAAGGTGCCCGTCACTGATAGGAATACAAATATCCCTCTCTGAACACCTAGTTATACTCTCGATACAGCGCGTTAGGTTCGCGAAGGGTGAGGCCCACGGTGTAAAGTGTGACACACTCCCAATAGGTAACCATCTACAAAGGTTTGTCTCCGTACATTGCCAGTACTATTGCCAATACCATCCCGCGGATTTACTCCAGGAAAACCTGGTTTGACTCCCGTAATCACTGGATCGGTGACGCTATTGATTAAGCGGGTTGATTCTCAAAGAAGGTGTTAGCGCTCTCGAACGGTTTAACCCTCGAAATTTCTACTCATGCATGAAAATATTGTGCCCGTCACTAAAATGTATGTTAATTTGTTCCTCTGAACGCGAAACTATACTCTCGATATGGCAGGATAGCATCTCGGATGGTAAGGCATTCGGTAAACGGATTGCCGTTATACAAATTGTTTACGTGCTACAACGGATTGACACTGAACTTGAATATCCATACCGTGAATTAATGTGTCTAATGCCAATACCGTTCAGTGGATTTACATCCGGAATACCCGGTTAGGATCTCGGAGACACAGGATACGAGGAGCTCTTGACTTAAGTGTGCGCCTCTCAAGAAATGTGGTAACATTCTGCGACGGTTTAACTCTCGATCTGCTTAGTTATACGTAAATCTGAGGTGACTCATTGGCTACAATGCCAAGTTATTTGTTTAGGTGAAGATTTATTTAGTCTCTTGTTACAGCGGGTTACAGTATCGGAAGGCGGTGTATTCGGCAAAAAGTTTGAACCTATTCCAAGTTTGAACGTTCTCCATCGGCTTGAATCTACTCTTTAATATCACTAGAGTGATATAGGGTGTCTAATGCCAATACGGTGAAGCGGATTTATTCCCGGAATACCATGTTTGACTCTCCCTACCACCGGATAAGTGAACCTGTTGACTAAGCTGTTCGACTCTCAAAGAGTATGGCAACGATCGCAGGCAGGTTGACACTCAACCTTCTAATTCATATACGAAATTAGGGCGCCCGTCATTAAAATGTCTACTAGTTTGTTTCTCTTAACACGAAGTTATGACCGCGATACCGCGTGTTATGATCCGGGAAGGAAAGGTATGTGATAAAGAGTATGACGTTATACAAATTGGTAACGTTCTCAAACGGTTTGACACTCAACATTAATATTCTTACCGTGAATTAATGTTTCTGTTGTCAATACTGATCAGCGGATTTACTCCTGGAATACCAGGCTTGATCTCGGAATCACAAATACTGGTGAAGCTGTTGACTCTGCCGTTCAAATCTCGAAGGAAGTGGTAACGTTACTGAAATGTTTGAAGCTCGATCGTTTATTTCATGCAAGCAATTAAGGTGTTCGTCACCAAAATGTATACTAGTTTGAACCTCTGAACACGGCGTTATGCTCTCGATACAGTGGGTTAGTTTTTCGAAGGGTAAGACATTCCGTAAGAAGTTTGACCCTACACGTGTAGGAATTGTTATACAGCGATGTGACGGCCTGCTTTTGTTTTCATACCGTGAATTAATGTGTCTAATACCAATACCGTTCAGCGGATTTACTCGCGGATTACCTGGTTTACCCTTTGGAATCACAGGATGCGTGAAGCTGTTGGCTTAGCCGTTCGTCTCTCGTTAAAGCTGGTAACGTTCTCAAACTGTTGAACGCTCTATTTTAATATTCAAACAGTGAATTAAGGTGTCTATTGCCAATACTGTTCAACGGATTAAATCCTGGAACCCCCCGTTTTGCTCTGAATCACAGGATGTGTGAAGCTATTGACTTCACCGTTCGATTCTGCATGCAGGTGGTAGCGTTCCCGATCGGGATGACTGTCGATTTTTTTGTACATACATGAATATAGGTCTTCCAAATGCAAAAATGTCAACTGATTTGTATTCGTGAACGTTAAGCAACATACTCGGTGCAGCGTGATATGTTCTCGGAAGGTATGGTACTTGGTTAAAAGACTGACCTTCTAGCAGTAGCTAATGTTCTCCAACGGTTATAGTCTGTACTTCAATTTTCATACCGCGAGAAAAGGTGTTTTTTGCTGCCAACACTGTTAATCGGATTGACTCACGGAGTACCTGGTTTGACTATCGAAATATCAGGATAGGAGGATCTTTTGACTTGGCCGTACGGCCCGTAAAGAAGGTGGGATCGGTCTCGAAAGTTTTGAGACCCGATTATTCTATTCATACATAAAAATAAGGTTTCCGTCTCAAAACTACTAATTTGCTTCAGTGACCACTAAGCATGACACTCGCTTCAGCAGGTTAAGTTCTTGTAAGGTATGGCCTTCGGTAAAACGTGTGTCTTTATTCCAATTGTTAACGCACTCGAACGGTACGACACTCTACTTTAATATTCAAACCGCAAATTAAGGTGTCCATTGCCAATAGTGTACAGTTTGTTGACTCTCGGTATTCCTGGTTTGACTGTCGGATTCGCAGGATGGGTGAAGCAATTGACTCAGCCGCTCGTCTCTCATCGAAGGTGCTAACGATCTCGAACGGTTTGACACGCGATCTTCTAATTCATACATGAAATTATTGACGTCCGTCTCAGAAATGAAGACTAATTTCTTTCTCTGAATATAGGGAAATACTCTCTAAACAGGGGGTCAATTTTGTTGAACGAAAGGCATTCTATATGTAGATTAAAGCTACACTAATAGGTAATGCTCTACAATGGCTTTACGGCCTGCTTTTATATTCAAGGCGTGAATTGAGTTGTCTTTTCCCAATACTGTATATCGCATTTACTCCCGGAGTATCTAGCTTCGCTTTCGGAATCACAGGATATGTGATGCTATTTACTGAGCCGTTCCTCCCTCACTGAAGGTGATAACGTTTTCGAACTGTTTGACACTCGACCTTCTAATTGATACATGAATTTAAGGTGCCGCCACTAAAGTGTTTACTAATTTGAACCTCTGAACACGGAGTACCACTCTCGGTGAAGCCGGTGAGGTTCGCGGAAGGTAAGGTCTTCGGTAAAAGATTTGACTTTATAGCAATTGGAAGCGATCCCAAACGGCTTGACACTCTACTATAATATTCAAATCGTGAATTATAGTGTCTATTCTGGCCAGCGGATTCACTCCCAGTGTGCCTGATTGACTCTCGATATCGCATGATAGGTAAAAGTATTCACCTATCCTTTCGAATCTCAACGATGGCGGCAGGGTTATCGAACGGATTGATACTCACTATTCAAATTCATGCATGAAATTAAGGCGCCCGTCTCTATAATGCGTAATAATTTGCTTCTCTGAGCACGAAGTCATACTCTCGATACTGCGGGATATCTTTTCGGAATTTAAGACCTTCAGTAAAAGGTTTGACTTTACAGGAATATCTACGGTCCTAGAACGATTTGACCGTCTGCCTTAATATTGATACCTTGAAGTGCGGTGTCTATTTCCATTACTGTAGGAGCATTTAGTCCCGGAGAACCTCGTTTGACACTCGGAATCATAGGATAGGTTAAGCTAATGACTTAACTCATCGACTCACAATAAAGGTGGTAACGATCTCGAACGGTCAGACTAAAATGTCTATTATTTTGTTACCATCAACACTAAGCACGAGATGGGCAACGGCGGATTGGTGTTCTGGGAAGGTACGGCATTCGGTACCAAGTTCGATCCTGTACGAATAGGTATCGTTCTACAGCGGTTTGACGCTCTACCTTAGTATTCAAACCGTGAATTATCCGGGTACATTACTTTCCGAGAACCTAACCCTCTGTAGCGATCGTCATGCTTATCATACACGGAAGCAAATTAATAGACATACTAGAAGAGGAGCACCACATTCTATTAGTAAATATCGATATCGAGAGATAAACAGTTCGAGAATGTTGCGACCTTGTTTCAGACTACTACGGCTAAGTCAATAGCTTCACTACTCCTGTGACTGCGAGAATAAAACCAGGTATTCCAGGAATAAATCCGCTAAACAGTGCTGGAAAAACACTCATTAATTCACGGTATGAATATTAGAGAAGTACGGCAATCCGTTAGAGAGCGTTTCCAATTGGTATTAAGTCATACGTTTCACCGAAGACCTTACCCTCCGATGAACTTACCCTCATTATCGAGAGTGTAACATCGTGTTCAGAAGGGGGAAATGCTTTACATTTTATTGACTGGCACCTTCAATTCATGAATGAATTTCAAATCGTGTCTTATACTTGTCGAGACAATTACCACCTACTATGACAGTCGAACAGCTAAGTCAATTGCTTCAGCTACCCTACGATTCCGAAAGTCAAACCAGATATGCGAATTGAAAACTTGCTGAATGACATCGGCAATAGACACCTTAAATCACGATATGAATATCTAAGCAGACCAGCAAACCGTTGTAGAACATTACCCACTACTGTATAGTGAAACTGAATACAGAAGACTTTCTCTCTGAAAAACTAACTCGCTGTGTCGAGTGTATAACATCGTGTTTAGAGGAACAAATTAGTAAACATCTTAGTGTCGCGCCTCATAATTTCATGTATGATTTTGAGAATCGACTGTCAAACTGTTCGAGAAGGTTTCCACCATCCTTGACAGTCGGGCGGCTATGTCAATAGCTTAACGTAACCCGCGTTCCCGCGTGTCAAACCAGCTTTTCCGGAAGTAACTCCAACAACACTGCATTGGCAACGTATACTTCAGTTCACCGTATGCGTATTAAATCGGATCGTTAAACCGTTTGAGTGCGTTACCAATAGGTATAAAGTCCATCGCTTCACTCAATGCCATACCCTCCGGAGAACTAACCCGCTGTATCGAGAGTATAGCATGGTGCTGCGAAGAACGAACTGATATACATTTTAGTGACGGGCACCACAATTTCATGAATGAATGACAAGATCGAAGTTCAAGTCGTTCCAGAGCTCTTCCACCTTCTTCGAGAATCGAACGGCTACGTCAAAGGTTCCACCTATTCTATGATTCCGAGAATCAAACCAGGAATTCTGGGAGTAAATCCGCTTTACAGTATTAGACACCACAATTGGCGGTTTGAATATTGAAGCAAGCTGTCAAGCCGTAGTTGAACATTACGTATTCGTGTAGGTTCAAACTATTTACAGAGTGCCTTACCCACCGAAAAACTGACCCGCTTTGACGAAAGTATAACACCGTGTTCGGAGGAACAAATTAGTATACATTTTAGTGGCAGGCACCTTAATATCAGGAATGAATTTGAAGATCGAGTGTCAAACTGTTCGGGAAGGTTACCACCATCTTTGAGAATCGAACGCATATGACATCAAGTTCGCCTATCATGTGATTCCGAAAGCCAAACCAGGTATTCCGGGGGTAAATCCGCAGAACAGTATTAACAATCGTCACATTAGTTCGCGGAATGAATGTTAAAGTAGAGACTCTAATCGTCGGCGAACATTACCAATTCGTATTAAGTCATTCGTCTTACCGAATAGCTTACCTTCCGAGAACCTAACCCGCTGTCGCGTGTGCCTTGCTTAATGTTCACGGATAGCCATTAGACGTAATTTTAGCAGACGGACTCCACATTTTTGTGCATAATTTTCATCACCGAGAGTCAAAGCGATCGAGAACAATACCACCATCCTATAGCGTCGTACAGCTAAGTCAGTCCCTTCGCACGTACTGTGATTCAGAAAGTCAAACCACGTATTCCGGTAGTAAATGCGCTATACAAAATTGGCAATAGACACCTCAAATCACGGTTTGAATATGAAAGCAGCCCGTCAAGCCGTTGTATAACAATACGTATAGGCGTAGGGTCAAACCTCATACAAAATGCGTTACCCTCTGACAAACTAACCCGCTGTATTGAGAGTATAACGCCGATTTCAGAGGTACAATCTAGTATACATTTTAGTGAAGGGCACTGTACTTTCATTATGAATAAGATGATAGAGTGTCCAACCGTTGGAGAAAGTGGCCACTATGTTTGAGATTCGATCGGGTAATTAAATAGCTTCATAAATCCTGTGATTGCGAAACTCAAACGAGATATTCCGGGAGTAAATGCGCTATACAGAAATGGCAATGGATTCCTTCATTCGCGGATTGAATTTTGTAATAGAGCGACACACCGTATAAGAACGTTACAATTTCCTGTAAAGTCAAACGTTTTTCCGCAGACCTTACCCTCCGAAAAGCTACCCCGCTGTGTCGGGAGTATATCTTTGTGTGCGGACGAAGAAATTTGTATCCATTTCACTGACGGACACCTTAACTTCATGTATGAAGTATAATGTTGAGGGCCAAACCGTTCGAGAACGTTTCCACCTTGTGAGAGAGACGAACGGTTAAGTCAGTAGCTTCACCTAACCTGTGATTTGGGGAGGCAAACCAGGTATTCCAGAAACAAATCCGATGAACAGAATGAGCAACAGACACCTTAATTCACGATTTGAATATTAAAATAGAGCGTCAAACCGTTTCAGAACGTTACCAATTGGTATACTGTGGAAAGTTTTACCGGGAACCATACTTTCCGGGACCATAACCCGCTGTATCGTGGGTATAACTTCGGGTTCAGGGAAACAAATCAGTAGACACTTTAATGTCGGGCACCTTGTTCTCATACATATAAATCAAAATCATGAGTGAAAACTTTCGAGAACGTTACCACCTTCTTTGAGAGTCGAACGACTAAGTAAACAGCTTTACTTATCCTGTCATTCCAAGGGTCAAACTTGATACTCTGGGAGTAGTTTGGCTTTCGGTATTTGCATTAAACAACCTAATTCAGGGCATAAATATTAAAGAACAGAGTGAAACCACTGGAGAACCTTACCTACTGGTATAGAGACAAACTTTTGACGGAAGACCCTAACTGTCGAGAAGCTAACACGCTGAACAGAGTGAATAGCTTCGTGTTCTGAGGGACGATCTAGTATACATATTGGTAAGTGGCTACGTTATTTCATGTATGAATTGGGAGATCGATAGTCAAACCGTTCGAGACCGTTACCATATGCTTCGACATTCGAACAACTAAGCCAATAGCTTCACCTGACCTGTGATTCCGAGAGTCATGCAAGGTATTCCCGGAGTAAACTCCTATACAGTATTGGCAATGGACTCCCTATTCCAGGGTATAAATATTAGACTCTAGAGATATACCGTTGTACAACGATATCCATTGGTATAGTGTCAATCTTAATACCGAAGGCATTACCGTAAGAGAACCTATCCCACTGTTACGAGAGTATAACTTCGTATCCAGAGAAATAAAGTGGGATACATTACAGTGATTGGCACCTTAATTTCGTATATGAATAAGAATATCGATGGATAAACCGATCGAGCACGTTGCCACCCGTTTTCAAAGTCGCACAGCTATGTCACTCGCTTCACATATTCGTTGCTTGCGCGAGTCGAACCAGGTATTCCGGGAGTAAGTCCGAAGAACAGTGGTGGAAATAGACACATTAATTCACAGTATGAATAATAAAGTACGCAGTTAATCCGCTCGAGACAGTTACCGATTGGTATAACGTCAAACTCAGTTCCGAATTCCTTACCTTCCGAGAACATTGCCTGCTGTATCGCAGGCATAACTTCGTGTTCGGAGAATCAAATTAGTCTTCATTTTATGGCCGTACAACTTAATTTCATGTGTGAAAAAGGGGACCGAGTGTCCAACCGCTCGAGAACGTTTCCACCATCATTGAAAGTCGAACGGCTTAGTCAGAAGCTTGACCCATCCTGTGATTCCGAGAGTGAAGATTCGTTCCCCAGGAGTAAGTGCACTGAACAGTATTGGCAATAGAATGTTACAGAGCACAGTCAAACCGTTGGAGAACATTACCAATTGTGGAGAGACAAATATTGACCGGATACGTTATACTCCGAGAACCTACCACGCTGTAGCAAGTGTCTTGCTCAGTGTTCACGGAAACAAATTAATAGTCCCTTTCGCAGGCGGGCACTATAATTTCGTTTATTAATAGGTGGATTGAGGATAAAGCCGCTCGAGTACGAAACCACCTTCCTCGAGAGTCGCACAGCAAAGTTGATAGCTTCGCCTGTCCTGTGATTCCGAGAGTCACACCTTGTATTCCAGGAGTAAATCCGCTGTGCAGTATTGGTATCAGACACACTAATTCGAGGCATGAATATTAAAGTACAGTGTCAAATCGCTGTAGATCGTTACCTATTGCTACAATGTTAACTACTTAAAGAAGGCCATACCTTCCGCCAAGCTAACCCGCTGTATCGAGAGTATATCTTTGTGATCACCGATACAAAATAGTAGACATTTTAGTCACTGGCACCTTAATTTGACGTGTGTATTAGAAGCTATAGTGCCAAACACTTCGAGATCGTAAGCACATTCTTTGTGAGCCGAACGGCTGAGTCAATAACTTCACCTACCCTGTGGTTCGGAGAGACACACTAGGTACATCAGTAGACAATCCGCTGTACACTATTGGCAGTGGACACCCTAATTCACTGTTTCCATATTATAGTGGAGCGTAAAGCCTGTTAAAAAGGTTGCCAGATGGTATAATGTCAACCGTTTTACCGAAGACATTACCCACCGAGAAACTAATCCGCTGTATCAACAGTATAATTTCGAAATCAGAGATAGAAATTAGGTTACATTATAGTACCGACCACCTCAATATGATGTATGAATTGGACGACCTAGTGCCAAACAGTTCGAGATCGTTACCAGCTTCCCCGCTGGTCGAACGGCTGCGTCAATAGCTTCCCCTGTCCTGTGATTCCGAGAGTCAAACCACGTATAACCGGAGTAAATCCGTTTAACATTATTGGCAATAGACGCCTTAATTCGCGGTTTGAATATTAAAGCAGGTCGCCAAGCCGCTGTAGAACAATGCCCATAGGTGTAGGGTCAAACTTGTTACAGAATACCTTTTCTCCCGAAAAACTAACTCGCTGTATCGGGATTACAACACCGTGTTGTTAGGTAGAAATTATTATACATTTACTGACGTGCACCTCAATTTCCTGCATGAAATTGCAGGTCGAGAAGCATCACCACCTTCTGTGAATGACGGATGGCTATGTAAATAGCTGCACCTATCCTGTAATTCGGAGAGGCAAACCACGTATTCCGACAGAGTGTCGGCTGAAAAGTTACTACAATAGGCACATTAGTTCTTGGTTTGAATATTACAGTAGAGTGTCCAACAGCTTAAACGCATTGCAAATTGGTAAAAGACAAACGTTATACCAAAGGCCTTATCTTTCGCGGAACATACCGGCTTCATCGGGAGTATAAGTTCGTATTCACAGAAAAATATTAGCATACATTTCAGTGACGAGCATCTTAACTTCATTTACGAATTAGAAGATCCAGCGTCAAAGTAGTCGAGAGCGTTTCCACGTTCTGTGAGAGACGAGTAGCAAAGCCAATAGATTCACCCATTCTGCGAACCCGACAGTCAAACCAGGTATTATGGGAGTAGATACGCAGAACCGTATTGGCAATAGACACTTTCATTCACGGTTTTAATATTAAAATAGAGCGTCAAACCGCTTGAGAACGTTACCAATTGTTATAAAGTCAAATGTCTTACCGGAGGCCGTATCTTCCGCGAACCGCACCCGCTTCATCGAGAGTATATCGAACTGTTCAGAGGATCAAATTAGTAATAATTTCAGTAACAGAGACCATAATTTCATTATGAAAGTGAAGATCGAATGTCAATCCGATGGAAGCCGTTGCCACTTTCTGTGACACACGGAAGGCTAAGTCAACAGCTTCACATATCCTGTGATTCGGAGAGTCCAACCAGGCATTCCTGGAGTAAATCTGCTGAACAGTATAGGTTGTAGACACTTTAGTTCACGGCTTGATTATTAAAATATATGGTCAATCCGTCGGGGATCATTACCAATTGGTATAGAGTTGTTCATTTCACCAAATACATTACCTATATGGAAACTAACCCGTTGTAGTGAGTGTCATGCTTAACTGCTCACGGAAACTAATTAGTAGTCGATATAGCGGATGTGCACCTTATTTTCATATATGAATTGGAAGATCAATTGTCAAACCGTTCGAGGTCGTACCCATCTGCTTTGGAAGACGATCAGCTAAGTCAAAAGCTTCACCTATCCTGTAATTCGGAGAGTAAAACTAGGTATTCCGAGAGATTGTCCGCTGAAGAGTTTTTACAACCGCCACATTAGTTCTTGGTTTGAATATTACAGTAGTGTGCCCAACAACATGAGTGCATTACCAACTGGTATGAAGACAAACGTTTTACCAAAGGCCTTATCTTTCGCGGAAAATACCGGCTTCATCGGGAGTATAAGCTCGTGATCAGAGAAAGAAATTAGTATTCATTTCAGTGACGGGCACCTTAACTTCATGTACAGCTTAGAAGCTCGTGTGTCAAACAGCTCGAGATCGTTACCAATATTTATCCGAGACGAACGGCTAAGTCAATAGCTTGACCTATTCCAAGATTCCAAGAATCAAACTATGTATTCCGGGAGTAAATCCGCGGAACAGTATTGCCAATGGGTACCTTAATTCACGGTCTGAATATTAAAGTAGCGCGTCTGAGTGGTATAGGGCATTGTCAATTGGTATAAGGTCAAACAAATTACCATTGGCCTTACCTTCGGTGAAGCAATCTCGCCGTTTCGAGAGTACAATTTCGTGTTCAGAGAAAGAAATTAATCTTCATTTCTGTGACGGGCATCATAACTTCAGTAACCAATTAGAAGATCCAGTGTCAAACCGTTCGAGATCGGTACCACCTTCTGTGAGTGACGAATGCCTAATCCAACAGTTAAACCCATCCTGCGATTCCTAGTGTCAAACCAGGTATTCACGGAGTATATCCGCTAAAGATAATTGGTATTAGACATCATCATTCACTGTTTGAATATTAAAATAGAGCTTCAAACTGTTTCAGAACGTTTCCAATTGCTATAGAGTCATTCATTTTACCGAGTACATTACCTTCCTAGAACCAAACGCGTTGTAGTGAGTGTCATGCTTAACTGCGCACGGAAGCCAATTAGTAGACGTTATGGCAGGTGCACACCTTAATTTCATATATGAATTAGAAGATCGATTGTCAAACCGTTCGAGGTCGTACCCATCTGCTTTGAAAGCCGAACGGCTAAGTCAAAAGCATCTCCTATGCTGTGATACCAAGAGTGAAATCACGCATTACTGGTTGTAAGTCCGCTGAGGAGTTTTGGCAAGAGACGCCTTTATCACGGTGTGAATATTAAATCAGAGCGTCAAGTCGTTTGAGAATGTTACCAATTGCCATAAAGCCAATCGTTTAACCGAAGGCAATACCAACTGCGAACCTCACTGGCTTCATTTAGAGTATAACCTCGTGTTCAGAGAAGGAAATTAGTACTCATTCCACTGACGGGCACCATAAATTCATCGATGAATGCGAAGATCGAGGGTCAAAACTCTCTTGAACGTTCCCACCTACAGTGAGAGTCGAACGGCTAAGTCAATAGCTTCACCGATCCAGTGATTCGGAGAGTCAAACCATGTATTCGGTCAGAAAGTCCACTGAACAGAACTGGCAATAGGCAGATTGATTCCCGGATTGAGTATTAGAGTTGAGAATCAATTCGTTGGAGAACATAACCAGTTGATATAAACTTATACATTTTACCGAATACCTTACCTTCGCAGAACCTAACCCGCAGTAGCGCGTAGCATGCTCACTGTTCACGGAAACCAATTAATAAATATTATAGCAGCGGCACGTATTATTTTCATACGTGAATAATAAAATCGAGTGTCAAACCGTCCTAAATCGTTCCCACCTTCATTGGGAGTCAACGTCCTATGACAATAGCTTCACCTATCCTTCGATTCTGATAGAGAAACCAGTTATTCCGGGAGTGAATCTGCCGTTCAGTCTTGGCAATAGGCATCATTATTCACGGTGTGAATATTATAATAGAGCGAAACACCGTTTGAGAATGTTACCAATAGCTATGGAGTCAAACGTTTTCCCGGAGTGCTTACCTTCCGCGAACCTCACCCGTTTCATGAAGAGTATAACTTGGTATTCTGTGAACGAAATTAGTATTCATTTCAGCGGTGGGCACCTTCGCTTCATGTATGAGTTAGAATATCTACCGTCAAATCCTTCGAGATCGTTAGCACCTTCTTTGAGAACCCAACGCCTGAGTCAATAGCTTCACCCATCCAGCGATTCCGATAGTCAAAACAGGTATTCCGGGAGCATATCTGCTGAACAGTATTAGTAATAGACCCCTTCGTTCACGGTTTGAATATTAAAATGGACCGTGAATCCGTTCGGGAACGATACCGCGGTCTTTGGGATTCAACCGGCTAA
This sequence comes from Euglossa dilemma, assembly GCA_002201625.1. Classification (NCBI taxonomy): domain Eukaryota; kingdom Metazoa; phylum Arthropoda; class Insecta; order Hymenoptera; family Apidae; genus Euglossa; species Euglossa dilemma. The sequence continues at coordinate 265,746 of NIJG01000100.1, read as the reverse complement.
GTCAATAACGTCATCGATCATGTGATTTCGAGAGTCAAACCAAGTATTTGGGGTGTGCATCCGCAGTACAGTACTGGCAATATACACCTTAATCCACAGTGTAAGGAGTAAAGTACAAAGTCAAACCGTTCGAGAACGTTTCCAGTTGGAATAAGATAAACCGTTTTACCGGAGACCTTACACTTCATGTACCGAACTCCCTGCATCGTGATTATAGCACCGTGTTCAGAGAAACACATTGATTTGCACTTTAGTGTCGGGCACCTTAGTTTCATGTACGTACTAGCAGAGCAATAGACAAACCGTTCGTGAAAGTAACCATCCTGCTGGAGAGTGGCACAAATACGTCAATAACATCATCTATAAAGTTATTGAGCGTATCGAACTAGGTATTCCTACAGTAAATCCGCTGAATAGCATTGTCAATAGCAACCTCAGTTCAAGGTATGCATATTAAAGCAGAAGGTCAATCCGACGAAGAACATTACTAATTGGTATACAGTCATTAGTTTTACGGAATGCATTACCTTCCTAGAACGTAAACCTCTGTAGCGAGTGTNATAAAAAAAACCGACAGTGAATCCTTTCGTGAGCGATCCCGCCTTCTTCGAGATTCGAACGCCTATGTCATTAGCTTCACGATCCCTACTATCCCGATAGGCAAGCCAGGTATGCCGCTTGTCAATCCGCCGTGCACTACTGGCAATGGGCACCTTAATACACAGTTGGAATATTATAGTGGAGAACGAAACCGTTTAAGATCGTTACCTATTGGTATAATATCAATAGCGTTACTGAAGACCTCACCGTCCGACAACCTAACCCGCTGTATCGGGAGTATTACTTCGGGCTCAGAGATACAAATTAGTATTCATTTCAGTGATGGACACCTTAACTTCAAGTATAAATTAGAGGATCAAGTGTCGAACCGATCAAGAACGTTGCCACCTTCTGTGCGGGACTAACAGCTAATTGAATAGCTCCACCTATCCTGCGATTTCGAGAGTTAAACCTTGGTTCGCGGTTTAAATATTAGAGCAGAGATTCATAACCTTTGGGAGCGTTACCAATTGGTATAATGTCAAACGTTTTGCCGAAGGCGCTTACTTCCCCGATACCCACTCGCCTCACTAAAAGTATAACTTTCAGAGCAGAGAAAGAAATTAGTATTCATTTCAGCGACGAGCAGCCCAATTTCATGTATCAGTAGGATGAACGAGTGTCAATCCATCCGATGACGATACCACCTTGTTGGAGATTCGATCGGCTATGTCAATAGCTTACCCTACCGTGTGATGCCGAGACTCCAACCAGGTATTCCGGGAGTAAATCTGCTGATCAGAACTGGCAAAGGACACCTTAATTCACTGTTTTGATACTAAAGTACAGAGTTATGACGTAGTACAACGTTACATATTGGCTCAGAGTAAAACTTTTATTTCCGAGAGTCAAACCACGTATCCCCAAGTGTAAATCCGCTGAATGGTATTGACAATAGACACCTTAATTCACGGTTTGAATAAAAATGTGAAACGTCTAACCGTTTGAGAGCAGTGCCAGTTGGTATAAAGACAAACGTTATACCGATGGCCCTACCTCTGGGGAAGCAAACTCACCATTTCGATGGTATAAGTTTGTCTTCAGAGGTACGAACTAGTGCACAATTTAGTGACGACCAACATAAAGTCATGAATGTATTGAAACGTCGACGGTGAAACAGTATGAGAATGTAACCACCTTCTTTGAGTGTCGAGCGGCTAGGACTATAGCTTATCCCATCCTGTGATTCCGAAGGGCAAAGCAGATATTCCGGGAGTGAATCCGCAGAACGCATAGGCTATAGACTACTTAATTCATTGTTTGATTGTTACTGTAAAACGCCAAACCATTTGATTACGTTTCCAATTGGGACCAAATCAAACGTTTTATAGATGACCTTACATTATATAATACATTTATATGCATAATACATTTTAGTGCCGAGTACCTTAATTTCATGAATGAAATAGATTAACGAGGGACAAACCGTTCGAGAACGTTACCACCTTCTTTGAGAAACGATCGTCTAAGTCAATAGCTTCACCTATTCCAAGATGGCAAGAGTCAAACCATCTAATCCAGGAGTAAGTCCGCAGAACAGAATTGGCAATAGAAACCTTAATTCACTACTTGGTAATAAACGTAAGGCGACAAATCGTTGCAACACGTTACCTATTCCTATAAAGTCATTCTTTTTACCGAATTCCTTCCCTTCCGAGAACCTATCCCGCTGTAGCGCGTGTCTTGCTTAGTGCTCACGTGAGCATGTTACTAGATATTTTGGTAAAGAGACACCTTGTCGTCTTGTATGTGTATCAGAATCGAAAGTCAAACCGTTCGATATCGTTACCATGTTCCTTGAGAGTCATACGGCTGCGTCAATAGCTTCACCTCTAGTTGTGTTTCCGATAGTAAAGCCTGGAATTCCAGGAGAAAATCCGCTAAACAGTTTTGGCAATATACACCGTAATTCACGGCATGAATATATATGTTAAGAGTGAAATCATCGGACATTATTAGCAATTGCTATAAAGTCATTCTTTTTAATCTATACCTTACATTCCTAGAACGCAATCCGTCGGAGCGATTGTCTTGCTTCGCCTTCACAGGAACGAATTAGTAGACGTTTTAGCAGACGGACACCTTTATTTCATGTACCAATTGAAAGTTCGATGGTCAAACCGACGGGGAGCGATACCTCCTTCCTCGACATTCGAAATGCTTAGTCAATAGCTTCACCTACCCTGTGATTCCGTGCGTTAAACTAGGTATTCCGGGAGTAAATTCCCTGAACAGTATTGACAATAGACGTCTTAATTCACGGCTTGAATATTAAAGTAGAGCGTCAATCCGATTGTGAACGTTACCAAGTGTTATAAAGTCAACCATTTTACCGAAGGCCTGACCTTCGGAGAACTCAACCCGCTGTATCGGGCGTGTAACTTCAAGCACGGTGAAACAAAATATTCCATAATTTATTCACGGGAACATTGATTTCATGTATTGATTAGAAAATCGTGGACCGAACCGTTCGAGTACGTTACCACCCTCTTTGTGGGGCGAACGGCTAATGAATAGCTTCATCTTTCTTGTGATTCCGCGCGCAGAACCAGGAATTCCGTGTGATAACGCTCTGAACAGCATTGGCAGAGGACACCTTAATTCACGGTATAAATATCAAAGCAGAGAGTCAAACCGTAGACGAACAATAAAAATTCATATAAAGTCATTCCTTGCACCGAACACATAACCTTCCTAGAAAGTAACCCGCTGTAACTAGAGTCATGCTTACTGCCCACGGAAACCAATTTGTAGACATTATACCAGAGGCACACCTTATTTTCAAATATGCATTAGGAAATCGAGTGCGAACCCGCTCGAGATCGTTCCCACCATCTTTCGGTAGTCGAACGGCTATGTCACTAGCTTCACTTACCCCGTGATTCCGAGAGTCAAACTAGGTATTCCAGGAGTAAATCCATAGAACAGTATAGGCAACAGACACTTTAAATCACTGCATGCATATCAAGGTTGAGAGTCAAACTGCATGAGAGCGTTACCAATTGGTATAAAGTCAAACGTTTTAACGATTACCTTACCGTCAGAAAAGCTAACCCGCTGAATCGAGAGTATAACGTCGTGCTCAGAGAAACAAGTTAGTACACACTTTAGTGACGGCCACTTTAATTTCATGTCTAAATTAGAAGATCGAGGGACAATCCATTCGAGAGCATTACTTCCTTCCTTGAGAATAGAATGGCTAAGACAATATCTTCACTTATTCAGTGATTCCGAGAGTCAAATCAGGTATCCCGGGAATTAGTCCGCTGTACAATTTTGGAAATTAACACGTTACTCCACGGTTCGAATATTAAGATAGAGCGCCCAACCATTTGAAAGTGTTCCCAATTTGTATCGAGTCAAGTATTTGCCGAAAGCAGTATCAGCTGTGAATCTAACCCACTGTATCGAAAGTATAACATAATGTTCAGAGAAAGAAGTTAGTCTCCATTTCAGTGACGTGTACCTTCACTTCATGTATGAATTAGAAGATCTTGTGTCAAATATTTTGAGACCGGTTTCACCTTCTGTAAGAGACGATCGTCTAAGTCAATAGCTTCACGCATCATACGATTCCGAGATTCGAACCAGGTATTCCGGGAGATAAACCGAGAACGTTGTTTGGCATTAGGCACCTTAATTCACATTTTGAATATTAAAATTGAGCGTCAAACCGATTGAGATCGTTAATAATTGCAATAAATTCAAACGCTTTGCCGAAGACCATACCCTGCGAAAGCTAACCAGCCGTATCGAGAGTATATCATCGTGTACAAAGAATGAAGTTCATTCTGATTTCAGTGACGGGCACGTTATCGTCATCTGTGTAATAGAAGCTCGATGGTCAAACCGTTGGAGAGCGTTACCACCCTCCTTGAGAGTCGAACGGATAAATCAATAGCTTAACCTATCTTGAGTTACCGAGAATCAATCCAGGTATTCCGGGAGTAAACCCACTGATCATCATTGGCAATAGACACTTTATTTTACTGTATGGATATTAAAGTACAGATTCAAGCCGATGGAGAACGATAAAACTTGGAATAGATTCTTACTTTTTGCCGACAGCATTACCTTCCGTGAAGCCTTACCAGCTATATCGAGAGCATAAAATCGTGTTCAGAGGAAGAAATTAGTCATCATTTCAGTGACGGGAACCATAACTACATGTATGAATTAGAGTACCAATTTTCAAACAGCTCGAGAACGTTACCACCCACTTTGAGAGTCGAACGGATAGGCCAATAGCTTCGCCTATCCTGTGATTCCGATATTTATACCAGGTATTTCGGAGTCAATAAACAGTACACTGTTGGCAATGGACGACCTTAATTCACGGTTTTAATATTAAACTAGAGCGTCGCTCTATTTGAGAATGATACCAATTTGTATAAAGTCAAATTATTTACTGGACACCTTGCCCAACGAAAGCTCATCGCGCTGTACCGAGAGTATAACTTCGGGTTTAGCGTAACAGATTAGTATATACTCTGTGACGTGCACCCTTATTTCATGTATGAATTAGAAACTCGATTGTCAAACCGTTCGAGAACGAAACTATCTTCTGTGAGATTAGCCAGGCTAAGTCAATAGGTTCATCTATCCTGCGATTCCGAGAGACCAACCAGGAATTCCTGGAGTAAAGCTGCTGTAGAGTATTAGCAATTGACACCATAACTCACGGATTGAACATTCAAGCAGAGCGTCAAACCGTTTGAGGTCGCTACCAATTGGTATAAAGTCAAACGATTTACCGAAGGCCTTACCTTCCGAGAACTTAACACGCTGTAGCGAGTGCCTTGCTTAGTGCTCACGGAAAGAAATAAGTAGATATTTTAGATGACGGGCACATTAGTTTCATGTATCAGTAGTATGATCGACGGTCAAACCATCCGACAACGTTGCCATATTCTTGGAGTGTCGAACAGCTAAGTCAATAGCTTGCTGTATCTTGTGGTTCCAAGTGTCAAGCCAGTCATTACGGTAGAAAATGCTCTGAATTATATAGGCAATTGGCACAAGAATTTACGGTTTGAGCATTAAAGAAGAAAGACAAACTATCGGAGATCATTACCAATTGGCAAAGAGACACTCTATTTACCGAAGGCCTTACCTTCCGAGTACATAGCTCGCTGTATCGAGAGTATAGCTTCGCGTTAAGACAAGGAAATTAGTCTCCATTTCAGCGATGGGCACCTAAACTTCATGTATGCATTAGAAAACCGAGTGTCAAGCAGTATGAGAATGATACCGCCCTCATTGAGATTCGCAGGACTCAGTCAATAGATACACCTGTCCTGTCATGCCGACAGTCATGCCAGGTATTCGTGCAGTAAGTCCGCCGAACACTCTTGGCAATATGCACCATAATTCTAGGTCTGAATATTAAAGTGGACAAACCGTTGTAGAATGGTAACGATTGGTATAGAGCAACACATTTCGCCGACAGCCCTACCTTCGGAGAAGATAACCTGCCGTATCGAGAGAATAACTCTGTGATAAGAAAGAGATGTTAGTAATCATTTCGGTGACTGGAAACTTAATTTAATGTATGAATTAGACGATCGAGGGTCAAGCCGCTCGAGATCATTGCCACCTTCTCAGTGAGAAGAACGGTTAATTCAATAAATTCACCTATCCTGTGATTCGAAGAGTGTAAACAGATATTCCGGGAGTAAATCCGCTGAGCAGTATTGGCAGTAGCCACCTTAATTCCCGGTATGAATATTAACGTACAGCATCAAATCGTTTGAGATCGTGAACAATTGCATTAAAGCCTCTCGTTCCGCGAACATCACCCTCTTCAGCAAGAGTGTAACTTCGTGTTCAGGGAAAGAAATTAGTCTTCATTTCTGTGACGGTCACCTTAACGTCATCTATGAATTGGAAGTTCGATGGTCCAAATCCGCTTAACCGTGCTGGCAATAGACTCCTTAATTCACTGTTTGAATAATAAAGTAGTGCGCCGATCAGTTTGAGAACGTTACTAATTTGTACAGTGTCAAACGCTACACCGAAGACCTTATTATCCCAGAACCTATCCCGCTGTACCGAGAGTATGACTTCGTCTACAAAGATACAAAATTAGTTAACATTGTCGTGATATGAACATTAATTTCATGTATGCATGAGAAAATCGAGAGGCATACCGTTCCAGAACGTTACCACCTTTCTTGAGAGTCACACAAGCAAATCAATAGCATCACCTATCGTGTGATAGCGAGTGTCAATCGTGGTATTAATGGAGTAAATCCGCTGAACATTATATTCAAGAGACACCTTAATTCACTATCTGCAAACTAAGGTAGAGGTTCAGACTGTCGGCGATCATTATAAATTGGAATAAAGTCATGGTTTATACCGAAGACCTTACCTTCCGAGAACTCGATGCGCTGTAGCGATTGTTTTGCTCAGTATTCACGTGATCAAATTAGTACACCTTTTGGCAGACGGACATTTCATTTTCATGTATATATATGAAAATCGCGAGTCAATCTGTTTGAGAACGATATCACCTTCATTGAGAGTCGCACAGCAACGCCAACAGCGTCACCAATCCTATGATACCTAGATACAAACCAGGCATTCCGCGACTAAACCTTCAGTACAGTATTGCAACTAGACACGCTATTTCATGTTATAAATGTTAAAGTACAAATTGAAACCGTTGTAGAACGTTGCACATTGCAATAGAGTGAAACATGTTACCGAAGGCCTTATCTTCCGTGAAGTTAACCCGCTGTATCGGGGGCATTTCTTCGTGTTGAGAGATTCAAATTAGTATTCATTTTTATTGATGAGTATACTAAATTCCTATATAAATTAGAAAATTGAGTGTCAAAACATTCGAGAACTTTATCACCTGCTTTGAATGAGTCAGTAACTGCACTTATCCTGTAATTCCGAAAATCAAATCCGGTATGCGGGAAGCAAATTCATGGCAATGTTTTGGCCCTAAACACCTTAATTCACGGACTGAATATTAAAGTAGCGAGTCAAATCGTTTGCGAACGTTACCAATTGCTATATAGTCAAACGATTTACCGAAGACCATACTTTCCGCGAACGTCACACGCTCCATGGAGAGTATATCCTCGTGTTCAGAGAATTAAGAAAGTATTCATTGCAGTGACGTGCACCTGAATTTCATGCGTGAAGTAGAAGATCGAGGGTCAAGCAGTTAAAGAACGATTACTCCATCTTTGAGAGTCGAAAGGCTGAGTCAGCAGCTTCACCGATCGAGTGATTCCGAGAGAAAACCCTGGTATTCCGGGAGTGAATCTGGCGATCAGTATTGGCAAAGGACACCTTATTTCTCGGTTTGAATGAAAAGCTAAGCGTGAATACATTTGAGTGCATTGCCAATTGGCATAAATTCAAACATTTGACCGATGGCCTTAGCTTCGGTGAATCAAACCGCCCATTTCAAGAGTGCAACTTGGTGTTCAGAGATAGAAATTAATCATCATTTCAGTGACGGTCACCTCAACTTCATGTATGTATTAAAAGATCGATGGTGAAACCGATCGAGAACGTTTCCACCGTCTTCTAGTGTCGAACGACTAGGTCAATAGCGTCACCGATCCCGCGAGTCCGAGAGTCAACCCAGGTATTTCGGGAGTAAATCCGCTTAATGGTATTGGTAATGGACACCTTAATTCACGGTTTGAATATTAAAATAGTGCGTCAAACCAATTGAGAATGATACCAATTTGTATGAAGTCATATGTTTTACTGAAAACCTTAACCTGCGAATGTTTAATCCGCAGTGTCGAGAGTATAATACATGTTCAGAGGAAGGCATGACTATACATTACATCGACGGTCACCTTAATTTCATGTATGAATCAGAAGATCGAGGGTAAAACCGTTCGAGAACGAAACCGCCTACTTCGAAGGACGCACAACTAGGTAAATAGCTCCACCTATCCTGTAATTCCGACAGTCAAACGATGTACACTTTTGGTAATGGACACCTTATTTCACAGCTTGAATATTAAAGCAGAGCGCGAAACCGTTTGAGAACGCTTCCATTTGGTATAAAGTCATTCGTCTTACAAATTGCCGTACCTTCCGAGAACCTAACCCACTGCAGCGAGAGCGTTGCTTAGTGTAAACGGAAACAAATTGGAATACATTGTAGTGACGAGAACCTTAATTTCGTACATGAATTAGAAGATCGAATGTAAAACCGCTCGAGATCGTTAGCACCTTCTTTGACATTCGGAAAGCTAAGTTAATAGCGACACCTATACTGTGATTCCGAGAGTCAAACCAGGTATGCCTGGAGTAAATCCGCTGAAGAGTATAGGCAATTGACACATTAATTCACTATTCGAATATTAAAGTGGAGCGTCTAACCATTGTAGAACGTCACCTATTCGTATAGAATCAAACGTCTTGCCGAAGGCAGTACCTCCCGAGTAGACCAACACTATGTAGGGTATGCCGTGCTTAGTGTTCATGGAAACACATACGTAGACATTTTGAAGACGGGCACCTAGATTTCATGTATGAATTAGATGATCGACGATCGAACAGACCGAGATCGTTACCTTCTTCGTTGAGAGTCGAGCGACAAAGTCAACAGCTTCACCCATCCTGTGATTCCGAGAGTCATACCAGGTATACCGAGACCGATCCGCTAAACACCTTTGGTAATCGACACCATATTTCACGGTTTGAATGTTAGCATAGAGCGTCGAACCCTTTGAGAACGATACCAGTGGCTATAAAGTCAAACGCTTTACCGAAGACGTTACCCTTCGAAAAACTAGCCCGTTATATCGAGTGTCACGTTTAGTGCACACGGAAACAAATCAGTAGACATTATAGCGGATACACACCTTATATTCATATATGAATCAGAAGATCGAATGTCAAAACGTTCCACATCGTTACCACCTTCTTTGTGCGTGGAGCGGCAGAGTCAATATCTTTGCCTGAAGTTAAGATTCCGAGAGTGAACATGGTATTCCAGGACTGAATGCGCTGAATATTACTGGCAATAGACACCCTAATTCACGACACGAATATTATGGTTGAGAGTCAAACCGACGGACAACATTATCAATTGGTATAAAGTCATTCTTCTTAATTTATACCTTACATACCGAGAAAGAAATCCGCAGTAGCGATTATCTTGCATCGGATTCAGAGAAACATATTAGTAGATATTATACCAGGGGGGTAGTTTAATTTCATGTATCAATAGGAAGATCTAATGTCAAACCGATCCAGAACGTTACCAGCTTCTACGAGAGTTGAGCGGCTAAATCAATAGTATCACCTATACTTGTGATGATAACTTATCTTCCTAGAACCAACACCGAACTAGCGATTTTCTACCTTAGTGTTTAAGAAAACAGATTGGTAGATATTTCAGCAGACGGTCAACATAATTGCATGAATGAATAGGAAAATCAAGAGTCAATCCATTCGAGAAAGACACCATCATTTTTAAGAACCGAACGGCTAAGTCAATAGTTTCACATATCTTGTATTCCGTGAGTCAAACCAGGCATTCTGGGAATCAACACATTGTAATGTAATACAAATGGACATCATAATTCACGGTACGATAATTGATGTCGGGAGTCAAACTCTTCGAGGACGTTCTCACCTGCTGCGTTGTCGAAGCTTATACAGAAGATCTGCCCTTGCGAGAAACAACACCCGCTGTAGCGAGAGTTTAAATTCCTGCTCAGAGAAACGTATCTGTGTACATTTTAGTGACGGTCATCTTAATTTAATGATTAAAACAGAAGATCGGGTTGCCAAATCGTTTGAGAACGTTACCACAATCTTTGGTGGTCGAACGACTAAGTAAATAGCTACACCTATTCCATAATTCCGAGAATCAAACCAGGTACTACGGGAGTAAATCCGCTGACGATTATTCGCAATAGACACCTTGATTAACGGTATGAATAGTAAAGTGGAGCGTCCATCCGTTTAAGAAAGCAAGCAAATGGTATACAGTCAAACGTTTTACTGAAGACCTTGCCTTCCGAAGGCATATCCACCCGTCCCGAGAGTATAACACCGTGTTCAGAGGGACAAATTGGTATACATTCTGGAGGTGGGCACAATATTTTCATGCACGGTAGGAAAATTTGACAGTCAAACCGTTCGTGAGCGCCATCACCATCTTTGGCATTCAAACGGCTAAGTCAATATCTTCATACATGCTGTGATTCAGAAAATCAAACGAGATATTCCGGGAGTAAATGCCTTGTACAATATTGGCAATAGATATTTGATTTCGCTGGCTGAGTATTAAAATATAGCGTTTAACCGTGTGAGAGCGGTACAACTGCTGTAAAGCCAAACATATTTGTGAATGCCTAACCGTCCGAGAAATTACTCTTCTGTATCGAGAGTATAATCTCGTGTTCAGAGAGAGAAACTAGTATTCATTTTAGTGACTGGACCCTTAATTTCCTGTGTGAACAAGAAGATCGGGGGTCAACCGTTCGAGAATGATTCCACCTTTTTTGAGAGCCAAAAAGCTTTGTCGATAGCTACACCGACCCTGTGAATCCGAGAGTCCAACCAGGCATTCCGGAAGAAAATCAGCTGTACACTATTGCCGAATGGAGACCTTATTTCACGCTTTCAATATTAAAGTAGGGCGTTGAAATGTTTCTGAACGTTTCTAAATGGTACAAAGTAAAACTTTTTACAAGAAACCTTAGTCTCCGCGCTCCTAACCTGCTGTACAGGGAGCATGACTTCGTATTCACAGATACAAATTAGTATTCGTTCCTGTGGCGGTCCCCTTAATTTCATGCATGAATTAGAGTTTCGAGAAGCAAACTAGTCCAGAGCGGTACCACCATCTTTGAGAGTCGCACAGCTACGTCAATAACGACACCCATCCTGTGATTCCATGGGTGAAACTAGGTACTCCGGGAGTCAATCCAATGACCATAATGGGCAATAGGAGCCATAATTCCCGGTTTGCATATTAAGGTGGAGCGTCAAACTGTTTGAGAACGTTACCAATTTCTATAAATCCAAGTTTTTTTTACCGAAGGCCACACCTTTCGAGAACTTATCCCGCTGTACCTAGAGTATAATTTCGTGACTTGAAAAACGAGTATATATTACAAAATTAAATAAAAATGAGTATATATTTTATCTACAGTCACAGTAACTTCATGTATGAAATAGATGATCGAGGGTCAAACCGTTCGAGTACGTTACCACCTTCATTCAGTGTCGAATGGCAATGTCAATAGCCTTACCTATCCTGTGATTTGGAGAGTCAAAAGGAATTCCAGGAGTAAATCCGCTGAACTGTATTGGCAAGAAACACCATAATTCGCGGTATGAATATTATTGTTGTGCGTCCAAACGTTTGAGATCGTTACCAACTCCTAGAAAATCAAACGTTTTACCGTAGGCCTTACCCTCCGAAAAATTAACCCGCTGTATCGAGAGAAAAACTTTCTGTTCAGAGGATGAAATTTGTCTTCATTTCAGTGAGGGGCACCTTTACATAATGTATGAATTAGAATATCGGGCGTGAAACCGTTCGAGGACTTTACCACCCTGTTTGAGAATCGAAGGGCTAGGTCATAAGCTCACCTATTTTGTTATTCCGAGAGTCGAATCAGGAAATACCGGAGTAAATCTGCTGAAGATTATTGGCAATTCACAACTTATTTCACGGAATTAATATCAATGTAGGTAGTCAAACCCTCGGAGAACAATACCAATTCGCATAAAGTCATTCCATTTTTGAATACGTTACCTTCTGAGATCCAATCCTGCTGTAGCGAGTGTCCTGCTTAATGTTAACGGAAACAAATTAGTAGACATTTTCTCGGACGGACACCAGATGTATGTGTATAAATATGGATATCGAGAGTCAAAGCGTTCAAGAACGTTACCAACTTCTTTGGAAGTCGCATATCTAAGTCAATAGCTGCATCTATCTTCTGATTCCGAGAGGCAAATCAGGTATTCCAGAAGTAAATGCAATGAACAGTATTGGCAATAAACATCTGAACTTACTGTATGAAAATTAAAGTGCGGAGTCAAACCGCTGGACAACGTTGCCAATTGGTATAACGTCACACTCCTTACCGGATGCATTACCTTCCGAGAACATAACCCCCTGTATCGTGGGTATAACTTCGTGTTCATCGAAACAAATTAGTAGTCGTTTCAGCAGACGGACAACTTAATTTCAAGCATGAACTATAAGATCGGGGGCCAAACCGCGCGAGAGCGTTACCACTTTCATTGAGAGTCTAACGGCTAAGTCAATTGCTATACCTATCCTGCGATTCCGACAGCCAAACGAGGTATTCCAGGATTAAATCCGCAGAACAGTATTGGCTATGGACACCTTAAATCACGGAGTGAATATTATTAAGTTTGAGAGCCAAATCGTCGAAAATAATACATATTGTTACGAAGACATTCTTTTTAACCAATACCTTACCTTCCGTGTACCCACCCCGCTTTTGATATTGTCTTGCTTAGTTCTCACGTGATAAAACTGGTATACATTTTAGTCACGGGTATCGTAATTTCATGTACGAATTGGAAAATCGAGGGTCAATCCGTTCGCGAAATTTACTACACTCTATGAGAGTCAAACTGCTACGTCAATGACTCAACATATCCTGTGATTCCGAGAGTGCAACCAGGTATTCTGGGAGTAAATCAGCAGCACCGTATTGGCAGCAGTCACCTCAGTTCACGGTATAAATGGTACATAGTCAAGCCGTTGCAGGTCGTTACGTATTGATATAGAGCCAAACATGCTACCGAATGCCTTTTCTTCCGAGAAGCTAACTCACTGTATCGATACATATCTTCATGTTCAGACAACCACACCTGCATACACTATAGTGACGGGTACCTTATTTTCATGCATGAGTAGTAAAATCGAAAGTCAAAGCGATCGAGAACGTTACCACCACTATAGAGAGTCGCACAGCTAAGTCAATAACTTAACCCATCTTATGAGTTCGAGAGTAAAACCAAGTATTCTTGGAGTAAATCCTTTGCATAGTATCGGCATTAAAAATCCTACTTCCCGCAATAAATGATAAAGTACAGAGTCACACAGTTGTACAGTGTTACTTATTGGTATGGAGTCAAACACTTTACCGACGGCCTTACCTTCCGAGAAGATAGCCCGCCGTGTGGTCAGTATAACTTCGTGATCTGAGAAGCAAATTCGAGTGCATTCTAGTGTCGGGCACCTTAATGTCATGTATCAGCTATATGGATTGAGTGTCAAACAGTTCGAGAGCGTTAGCACCTTCATTGAGGATCGAGCATAGTCAATAGCTTTACCCATACTGTAATTCGGAGAATAGAACCAGGTATACCTGGTGTTAGTCCACTGAACACTTTTGGCAATTGACACCTTAATTCACGGTTTGCATATGAATCTAGAGCGTCAAACAGTTTGAGAGTTATCAGTTGGTATAGAGTCAAACGTTTGACCGAATACATTACCCTCCGAAAAACAACCCCGCTGTTTCGAGAGTATATCTTCGCGTGCAGGGAAAGAAATTAGTCTTCATTTCAGTGACAGGCTCCTTTACTCCATGTATGAATACAAGATCGATGGTCAAACCGTTCGAGAACGTTACCATTATCGGTGAGAGACGAACGGCTACGTCGATAGCTTCACCCATCCTGTGATTCCTTGAGCTAAACGAAGCATTCCTGGAGTAAATCCGCTGAGCATTATTGGCAATAGTAACATTTATTCACGGATTGACTATTGAAGTAGAGCGCCAATCTGTACATGGGCGTTACCAATGGGTATAAAGACAAACGTATTACTGAATATATCACCCCGCGGAGCTCGAATCCGCTGCATCGGGGGTATAACATGGAGTTCAAAAGGACGAATTAGTATACATTTTATTGACGGGCACCTTAATTTCCTATATCCATTGGATGATCCAGGGCCAACAGTTGAAGAATGATACAACCTCCCTTTAGAGACGAACGGCTAAGTCAACAACATCACCTATCCTGTGATTCCTTATGTCATCAGCTATTGCGGGAGTGAATCGGCTGAACAGTATTGGCAATGGACACCATAATTCACGGTTTGAATATTAATGTAGAGCGTCAAACCTTTTGAGAGCGTTACGTATTTGCATGACGTAAAACGTTTTACCGAAAGCCTTACCTTCCACGATCCCGACCGGCATGATCCCGACTATAAACTCGTGTTCATAGAAAGGAATTAGTATTAATTTCAGCGACGGGCACCATAACAACATGTATGCCTTAGAAGATTGATTGACAAATGGATCGATAACGTTACGACGCTCTCTGAGAGTTCAACGGATAAGTCTGTAGCTTCACATATTCTGTCTTTCCGAGAGTCAAGCCGGGTATTCCTGGAGTAAATCCGTAGATCAGTATTGGCAATAGAGACCCTAATTCATGGTCTGAATATTAAAGTAGAGCGTCAAACCGTTTGAGACTAATATGAATTTCTATAAAGTTAATCGTTTTACCGAAGAACTTACACCCGAAAAACTTACCCGCTGTATCGAGATTATAACATGTTCAATCGGACCAATTAGTATACGTTTTAGCGACGAGCACATTAATTTTATCTACGAATAAGAAGATCGATTGTCAAACCATTCGAGACCGTATCTACCTTGTATGAGATTCGAACTGCTAAGTCAATAGCGTCACACATCCGGTGCTTGCGAGAGTCATAGCAGGTACTCGTGGCGCAAATCCGCTGAAGAGTACTGGCTATAGACACCATTATACACGGCTTAAATATTAAAGCGGGCCGTCACACCTTTGCAGATCGTTATCACTTCCCATAAGGTCAAACGTTTTGCCGGAGACCTTATCATAGAAGGTGTCGAACGGTTTGACACTCGATCTTCGAATGCATACATGAAATTATGGTGGACGTCACTAAAATGTAAACTAATTTGCTTCTCTGAACACGAAGTTATACTCGCGGTTCAGCGGGTTTGTTTCTCGGTAGGTAATGTATTCGTTAACAGAAATACTTTATTCGAATGGGTAATGTTCTCCGGCGGTTTTACACCCTACATTAATATTCACACCATGAATTAAGGTGTCAATTGCCAGTACCCTTCAGCGTATTTTTTCCCGTATTACCAGACATGACTCTCGGAATCACAGGATATCTGCAGCTGTTGTCTATATCGTTCGAGCTTCAAAGGAGGAGATATCGATTTCGAACGGTTTTGACACAAGATCTTCCAACTGATGCTTGAAATTACGGTGCCCGTTGCTATAATATATACTAATTTGTGCCTATGATCACGATGATGTGCAGTCGTTACAGCGGATTAAGTTCTCGGAGGGTGAGATCTTTGGGAAAGTGTTTGACATTATACCACCTGGAAACATTCTCAACCGGCTTCACCCTGTACTTGAATATTGAATCCGTGAATTATAGTGTCCATTGCCAACAGTGTCCAGCAGATTGAACCCTGATATACCCAGTGCGACTCTCGGAACTATAGGATAGGTGAAACTATTGACTCAGCAGTTCGACTCACAAAGAAGGTGGTAAAGATATCGAAGGGTTGGACGCACGATCGTCTAATCCATATATGAAAATAAGGTTTACCTCTGCTATATCGTCCACTCATATCTTTCCCTAAGCAATAAGCATGATCTTGCTGCAGTGGGTTAGGATCTAGAAAGGTAATGTATTCGGTAAAAAGAATGACTGTTTACTAATTGGTAAAGTTCTCCGACGGATTTACCTTCTACATTAATATTCATACCGTGAATTAGGGTGTATATTGCCAATGCTGTACTGCGGATTGACTCCAGTAATACATGACTTGACTATCGCAATGACAGGATAGGTGAAGCTATAGACATAGCCGTCCGACTACCCAAAGAAGCTGAGAACGATCACGAACTGATTGACACTCGATTTTCCATTTCATATATGAAAATAAGGGATGCCTCTCCTATAATGTCTATTAATTGGTTCCCGTAAGCAATAAGCATGACTCTCGCTACAGCAGGTTTGTTTCTAGGAAGGTGATGCAATCGGTACAGAAGAATGACTCTATACCAATGGGTAATGTTCTCCGACGGATTGACATTCTATTTTAATATTCAGGCCGTGAATTAGGGTGTCCAGCTGTACAGCGGATTGACTCTCGTAATACATGATTTGACTATCGGAATCACAGGATACGCGAAGCTATTGACATAGACATTTGTCTCCCAAAGAAGGTGCGAACGATCTCGATCGCTTTGGCACTTGATTCTCTAATTGATACATGAAAACAAGGGGTTCCCCTGCCATAATGTCTACTGATTGCATTCCGTGGACAGCACGCATGACTACCGCTACAGCGGGATAGGTTCCAGGGAGGTAATGTGTTCGGTAAAAGGAATGACTCTATACCAATTGGTAATGTTCTTCGCCGGTTTGACATACAACTTTAATATCCATACCGTGAATTGCAGTGTCCATTATCAATACTGTTCAGCGGAATTAAGCCTGGAATGCCAGGTTTGACTCACGGACGCACAAGAAATGGTGAAGCTATTGCATAACCCTTCGAATCTCAAAGTTGCTTGTATCGATTTCGAACTGATTGACCTTCGATCACCTAATTCATGCACCAAATTAAGATGCCGCCACTAAGATGTATACTTATGAGTGTCTCTAAACACGAAGTTATACTCTCTATACAGCGGGTTAGCTTCTCGGATGGGATGGACTTCGGTAAAACAAATGACCTCAAACCTATTGGCAATGTCCTCCAGAGGTCTCACTGTCTACTTTATTATTCATACCTTGAACTATGATGACAATTGCCAAAACTACTTGAGAGATATACTCCCGGAATTCGTGGCTCGACTCTCAGTATCGCAGGATCGGTGCCGCTCTTTGCTTATCTTTGCGACACTCAAGAAGGTTGGTAACGTTCTCCAACGGCTTGCCTCTCGATTTTCTTTTTCATATATGAAATTAAGGTGACCGTCACCAAAATGAGTACCAATTTCATTCCATGAACACGAACTCGTACTCCCGATGGTGTCACTAGGGCTCGCGGAAGGTAAGTCCTCCAGTAAAACGTTCGACTCTAATCCAATTGGTAAAGGTCTCAAACGGTTTGACGCACTAGGGTAATATTTAAGCCATGAATTGCCTATTGCCAATACTGTTCAGCGGATTTACCCCTGGAATGCTTGGTTTGACTCTCGGTATCCCAGGATAGATGAAGCTATTGACTTAAGCGTTCGACATAAATATGGTGGTAACGTTCTCGAACAGTTTGACAATCGATGCTTTTATTCATACATTAAATTAGGTTGCCCGTCACTAAAATGAATACTAATTTGTTTCTTGTAACACGATGTTATACTCCCGATACAGCGGGTCAGGTTCTAGGAAGGCATGGCAACCGCTGAATGGTTTGACTTTATACAATTTGGCAATGAACTCCGACGGATTGACCTACTACTTTAATATTCAAACCATGTCTTATGGTGTCAATTGCAAATGCTCTTCAGCGCAATTACTTTCAGATTACATGGCCTGACTCTCAGAATTACAGTGTACTGGTGGACATATTGACTTATACGTTCGACTCGCAAAGAGAGTGATAACTTTCTCGAACGGTTTGACACCCGATCATAATCATAATGAAATTAAGGTCCGCGTCACTAAAATATTTTCTAATTTGACCCTCTGAACATGAAGTTATACCCTCGGTACAGTGTGTTAGCTTCTCGGAAAGCGATGCCTTCGGTAAAAAGTATGACATCATTTCAATAGGAAGTAATTTACAACGGTTTGTCACCGGACTTTAATATTCATACAGTGAATTATGGTGTCTTCTGCCAAAACTGGTCATCGCATTTACTCCAGGGATACCTGTCTTGAGTTTCGGGATCACAGGAAACGTGAAGCTATTGCCATAGCCATGCGACTCTCAATATAGGTGGTAACATTCTCGGACGATTTGACCCTCCATCTTCCTATTGATACATGCATTTAAAGTCCAATTGAGACGTCAATTACCAGTACTGTGCAGCGGATACACTCCATGAATACCTTGTTTGACTCTCGGATCACAGGTTAGGTGTACCAATTGACTTATCGGTCGGATCTTCAACGAAGGAGGTAACGTTCTAGAAATGCTTGACCCACGATCTGCTAATTCATACATGACGTTAAGGCGCCCGTCACGAAATTGAATACTAAGTACTGTCTCTCAGCACGAAATTATGCTCTCGATACAGCGGGTTAGCTTCTGCAAGGTAGGTTCTGCTGTGAAAAGTTTGACTCTATAGCAATAAGTAACGCTCTACAAAGGTTTCGTTCTGTACCTTAATATTTATGCCGTTGCAACAGGGTGCCGGATGCCCATACTGGACAGCAGATTTACACTCGGAATACCTGATTTGACTCTGGGAATCGTAGGATAGGTGCAGCTGTTAGCATAGCCGTTCGAATCTCCTAGATGGTGGTATAGTTCTGAAACGGTTTGACGCTCTATATTTATTATTCCAATCGCGAATTAAGGTGCCCATTTCCAATACTGCTCAGCGCACTTTCTCCTGGAGAACGTGGTTTGACTCTCCGAATCACAGGATAGGTGGAGCGATTGACTTAGCCGTTCGACTCTCACAGAAGGTGGTAACGTTCTCGAATGGACTGGCCCTCGATCTTCATATTTATAATGAAATTATGGTCTCCGTTACTAAAATGTTTACTAATTTGATCCTCTGAACGCATCGTTATACTCCTGGTGAGTCGGGC
The DNA here is from genome assembly GCA_002201625.1 of Euglossa dilemma. Lineage (NCBI taxonomy): Eukaryota > Metazoa > Arthropoda > Insecta > Hymenoptera > Apidae > Euglossa > Euglossa dilemma. The sequence goes on along the minus strand of NIJG01000100.1, from coordinate 246,368 downwards.
GGGTTTCGCGGAAGATACGGCCTTCAGTAAAGCGTTTGTCTTTATACCAACTGGTAAGGATTTCAAGCTGTTTCAGACTCTACTTTAATATTCAAACCGTGTCTTAAGGTGGCTATTGTCCACACCATTCAGAGGATTTACACTTGGAATACCTGGTTTGACTCTCGGAATCGCGGGATAGGTGAAGCTATTGTCTTAGGGTTTTTACCCCCAAACAAGGTGGTTCCTTTATCTAACGGTTCGGCTCTCGGTTTTGATATTTATACAAGAAAATATGGTGTCCGTCTACTAGCATGTCTACCAATCTGATTCCGCGAACATTAAGCAAGACACACGCTACAGCGGCACAGTTTCACGGAAGGTAAGGTGTTTGGTAAAGAGGACGACTTTATATAAATTTGTATTGTTTATCCACGGTTTGACTCTCTACTTTCTTATTTATACCTCGATTTAAGGTGTCCTTTGCCAATGCTGTTCAGCGCGTTAACTCCCGAAACTCCTGTTTCGGCCCGCGAAATCACGAGATAGGTGAAGCTATTGACTTAGCCGTTCGACCCACAATGTCGATGGTAACGTTCTCGAACGGTTGGATTCTAGATTTTCTAATTAATACATGAGATCAAGCTGCCCGGCACTAAATTGTATAATTATTTGTTTCTCTGTATACGAAGTTATACTCTCAATACAGCGGGTTACTTTCTCGGATGGTAAGGCCTGCGGTACAACGTTTGTCTTCATACAACTGGTACGATTCTCATGCGGTTTCACGCTCTACTTTAATATTCAAACCGTGAATTAAGGTGTCTATTGTCAATACTATTCAGAGGATTTACACTTGGGATACACCTGGTTTGACTCTAGGAATCACAGTATAGGGGAAGCTATTTTCTTGGGGTTTGGCCTCCCAAACGAGGTGGTCCCTTTCTCTAATTGTTTGACCTTCGATTTTGATATTTATACGGGAAAATTTGGTGTTCGTGTGCTAGCATGTCTGCTAATCAGCTACCGTCAACTTTAAGCAAGAAACACGCAACAGCGGGATAGCTTCTCTGAAGGTAATGTGTTTGGTAAAAAGTGTGACTTCATATGAACTTTTATTGTTATTCCACGATTTGACTCTCCACTTTCCTATTTATACCGCGGTTTGAGGTATCCTTTGCCTATGCTGGTCAGCTCGATAACTCCCGGAACACCTGGTTGGGCCCACGCAATCACAGGATAGGTGAAGTTATAGACTTAGCCGTTCGCCCCACAAAGAAGGTGGTAACTTTCTCGATCGGTTCGATACTCGACCTTCTAATGCATACATGACATTAGTATGCTAGTCACTAAAACGTGTACCAATTTGCGTCCCTGAACACGAAGTTACACTCCTGTTGCAGCGGGTTAGCTTCTCTGATGGTATGTCCTTCAGTAAAATTTTGACAATACAGCAATAGGTAACGTTCTAAAACTGCTCGACTCTGTACCTTAGAATTCATGATGTGAATTATTGCGTGTATTGCCAATACTTCATTCTCGGAATAGCTGGACATGTAAAGTTATTGACTTTGGCGTTCGTCTAAGAAAGAAGGTGGTAACGTTCTCGAACGGTTTGACACTAGATCCTCTAATGCATACATGAAATTATGGTGCCATACACCAAAATGTATACTAAGTTCCGCCTCTGTACACGATGTATTACTCTGGATACAGCGGGCTGGATACTCGGAATGTGAGGCCTTCGGTTAAACCTTTCACTTTATACTAATTGTTAACGCTCACAAACGGTTTAACACACAACATTAATAATCACACCGAGAATTGAGGTGTGTATTGACAATACTGTGCAAGGTATTTACTCCCAGAATACCTGGTTCTACACACGGAATCACAGGATAGGTGAAGTTAATGACTAAGCCGTTCGTCTCTCACGGAAGGTGGTAACATTATCGAACGGAATTACTCTCGATGGTCTAATTCATTCATGATATTAAGGTGCGCGACACAAAAATGTCTATTCGTTTTTCCTCTAAACACGTAGTTATACTGTCGACACAACAGGTTACGTTTTCGAAATGTAAGGACATCTGTGTAGAGTTTGACTCTCTACCAGTTGGTATCGTCCTACAAAGCTTTGACTCTGTACATTACCAATACTACTGCCAATAATGTTCAGAGGACTTACTCCAGGGAAAACCTGATTTGACTCTCGGTATCACAGAATGGGAGAATCTACTGACATAACCGTTTGAATTTCAAAGCGGGTAGTATCGATCTCGAACGCTTTGACCCTCGATGTTCTAATTCATAAATGAATTTTTGGTTATGTCACTAAACTGTCTACTAATGTGTTTCCCTAATCACGAAGTTATACTCCCGATACAGAGGGTTAGCTTTTCGGAGGGTATGGTGTTCGGTAAAGCGTTTAACCTGACAGTAATTAGTAAAGTTCTCAAACCGTTCGACGCTCTATTTTCTTATTCACTCCTCGAATTGAGGTATGTATTGCCAATACTGTGCAGCTCATTTACTGCCGGAATACATGGTATAATTCTCGTAATCACAGGACTGGTGAATCCACTGACATAGCCGTTCGTCTCTCACAGAATATGGCATCGATAGCGAGCTGATTGACGCTCGACCTTCTAATTCGTACGTGCAGTAAATGTTCCCGTCACTGAAATAGGCACTACTTTTTTTCTGTGAATACGAACTTACGCTGTCTGTGAAGTCGGTGAGGTTCGCGGACGGTAAGGCCTCCGCCAGAACGTTTCACCTTATATGAAGTGGTAACGCTCACAAACAGATTGACGCACTACTCTAATATTCAAACCGCGAATAAAGGTGTCTACTGCCAAAACTCTTCAGCAGACTTTCTCCCCGAATATTTGGTTTTACTCTCCGAATCACAGGATACGTGAAGCTACTGGCTTAGTCGTTCGGCCCCCAAAGATGTTGGTAACATTCTTGAACGGTTTGACCACCGATCTGCTAATCCATACATGAAAATATGGTGCCCACTACTAAGATGTGAACTAATTCGTTCCTCTGATCACGATACATTACTCTCGATGCAGCGAGTTAGGTTCTTAGAACGTATGTAACCTGTAAAGAGTTTGACTTTTTACCATTCGGTATTGTTTAACACGGTTTGACGCCCCACTTTGATATTCATATCGCGAATTAGGGTGTCCATTGATATTTATGCTCTCTGCATCGTCTCGCGGAAAACCTAGTCTCACGTTTAGAACTAAAGGAAAGGTGCAGCTATTGATTTAGCTGTGCGACACTCGAATAGGATGGTAACGTTACCTCATGGTTTAACCCTTGAGATGCCTATTCCTACACGAAAACAAGATTTCGGCGTGCTAAAATGACTACTAATTTGTTTCCGTGAGCACTAAGCATGACAATCGCTCCAGCGGGTTGGGTTCCAGGAAGGTGAGGAATTAGTTAATAGAATTACGATATACCAATTCGTAATGTTCCCCGACGGTTTGACTCTCAACTGTAATATTCATGTCGAGAGTTATGGTGTGCATTGCTACTACTCTTCAGTCGATTTAATCCTGGAATACTTGGTTTGACTCTCGGTATCACTGGACAGGTGACGCTATTGACTTGGCCGTGCGACTCTCAAAGGTGGAGATACCGTTATCAAACGGATTGTCTCGCGATCATCGTATTTATACATGATAATATGGTGCCCATCAGTGAAGGCTACAATAATATGTTTCTCTGATCTCGAAGATATACTTTCGATAGAGAGGGATTTGTTCTCGGACGGTAAGGCCTTCCGAAGAAAGTTGCACACTATACCATTAGGTAACGTTCTCGATAGGTTTCACGCTCTACTTTCATATTAATACCGTAAATTAACGAGTATACAGTTACTACTGCAATGTGGGTTGACTCCCGCATGACTGGCCGTCACAATCGCAGGGTAGGTGAAGCCATTCACTCAGCTATGTGAATCTAAAAATATGCGATAACGTTCTCGAACCGGTGAGTCTCGATATTCTTGTTGATACCTGAAATTAAGGTGGACGTCTCTAAAATGTATACAAATTTGTTCCTCTGAACACGAAGATATATTCCCGATACGGCGGGTTAGATCTCCGGAGGGTAATATGTTCAGTATGATGTTTGACCTGATACCAATGGGTATTTTTCTGCAACAGTATTCCGATCACCTTTAATATTCATACCTTGAATTAGGGAGTCTGTTTCGAATACTGTACAGCGCACGTACTACCGGAGTATCTGGTTTGACTTTCCGTATCACAGGATAGTTCAAGCGATCGACTTAACCGTTCGTCTCTCACAGATGGTGGCGACGTTCTCTTCCGGATTGACAATCGAGCTTCTAATTCATACATGGAATCAAGGTGACCGTCACTTCAATATATACTTCTATGTATCTCTGAACACGTAGATGTACTCTCGATACAGCTGGTTTGGCTCGCGGATGGAATGGGCATCGCTGTAATGTTTGAATCTCTACCAATGGGAATCCGTCCACAACTGTTTATCTCTGTAGATTGCCAGCACTATTGCCAATACCTTTCAGCGAATTTACTACTGGAATACCTCCTATGACTCTCGTAATGTCCGGATGGGTGAAGCTATTGACTTAGGCGTTAGAATCTCAAAGATGGTGGAAACGTCCTCGAACGGTTTGACTCTCGATCTTCTAAATCGTACATGAAATTAAGGTGGGCGAAAATGTAAACTAGTTTGCTTCCCTGAAGACGAACTTATACTCTCGGTAGTGCGGGTTAGCTTCTCGGAAGGTAAAGGCTTCTGTAAGACATTACCTCTATAGGAATAGGTAACGTTCTCAAACGGTTTCGCGCTCTACTTTAATATTCAAACCCTGAATTAAGGTGTCTATTGCTCTCGATCTTCTATTTCATACATGAAATTGAGGTGTCAGTCGCTGCAATGTATACTAATTTGTATCTCAGAACACGCAGGAATACTCTCGATTTAGCGGGATAAAATCTCGGAGGGTAAAGATTTCTGCAAAACTATTAACAATATGAAAATACATGTTCTACAAAAAAACTTCGACAAAAGTTTGACACTTTAATATTCAGACCGCGAAGTAAGGTGTCCATTCCCAAGAGTGCACAGCGGATATTCTCCCGGAACACCAGGCATGACTCTCGGAATCACAGGATAGAGTAAGTTAATGATTTAGCCGTTGGACTCACAAAGAAGGTGGCAACGATCTCAACGGTTAAACCCTCGATCTTCTAATTCATACATGAAATCGATGTAAAATGTCTACCATTACGTTTCCTCGAACACTAAGCGAGACACTACTAACAGCCGGTTGGGCTTCTCGGAAGGTACGGCCATCGGTGAGTAGATTGATCGTATACGAGTCGGTGACATTCTACAACGGTTGACGCTCTACCTGAATATTCAAATCTCGAATTAAGGGTTCAATTGCCAATACTCTTCACCGGATTTACTACCGGAATACCTGCCTTGGCGCTCACAGTTACGGGATAGATGAGGCTACTGACTTAGCCGTTTTAATACCAAGGACGGTGATCACGTTCCCCAACGGTTTGGCACTCGATATTGCGTTTCATACACGAAATTAAGGAACCCGTCACTGAAACGTATCCAAATGTCTTTTACTGATCACGGAGATATACTCCCCATACAGCGAGTTTGGTTCTCGGAAGGTAAGGGTTTCGATAGATGATTTACTCTTAGCCAATATGTAACGTTCTTCAGCGGCTTGGCTTTGTACGTTCATATTTTTTCAGTGAATTATAGTGTGTATTGCCAATTCTATTCATTGGCATTACTCCGGGAACAGATGGTATGACTCTCGGAATCACAGGATAGGTGAAACTATCGACATAGCCGTTCGGCTCCCAACGAAGTTGAGAACGGTCTCGAACGGTTCGGCTCCCAATTATTCTATTTGAACATTAGAAGTAAGGTGCCCGTCACTCCAATGCATACTAATTTGTTTCCGTTTACAGTAAGCAACACACACACCGCTGCGCGTTTGCTTCTCGGGCGTTAAGGCCGTTGTTAAAAGGTATGACTCTGTAATTGTATGTAACGTTCTCTCACGGATTGACTCTCTACTTTATTATTCATACCGCGAATTGAGATATCTTCGGCCAAAACTGCTCAGCGTATTTAGTCCTGGGACACATGGTTTGACTCTTGGAATTACAGGTCAGATGCAGCTATTGACTTAGCCGTTCGATTCCCATAGAAGGTGGTATCGTTTTATAACGGTTTGGCACTCGATTTTGCAATTTAGACATTAAAATGTGGTGCCCGTCCGCTAGCATGGCTACTAATTCCATTCCGCGAGCATTAAGTAAGACACTCGCTACAGCGAGTTAGGTTCTCGGAAGGTAAGGTATTTGGTAAGGAGAATGACCTTATACGAATAGCTGACGTTCTGGAACGGATTGACGCGGTACGTTAATAATCAAACCGTGAATTGTCGTGTCTATTGCTGATACTGTTCAGAGGATATTCTCCTGGAATACCTGGTGTGACTCTCGGAATCTAAGTGTAGGTGAAGCTATTGCCATAGCCGTTCGAACCTCAAAGAAAGTGATGACGTTTTCGAACGGTTTGGCTCACGATCTTCTGATTCATAGAGGAAATTATGGTGCCCGACACCAAGATTTATACCATTTGGCTTCTCTGAGCACGAAGACATACTCTCTATACAGCGGTTTAGCTTCTCGGACTGTGCGGACTTCGGTGAAAATATAAGCTCTATACCAATCGGTAACGAGGTACAACTGTGTGACTCTGTAATTTATTATTTATAGCAGGAAGTGGCGTTTGTAATGCCAATACTGTACAGCGTATTTATTCCAGGAACTCCTGGTTTGACTCTCCGTATCACAGGATATGTTAAGCTATCGACTTAGCCGTTCATCTCGCACAGAAGGTGGTAACGTACTCGCGCATATGGACCCTCGATTTTCCAATTGATACATGAACCTATCGTGACGTTACTAAATTGTATACTGTTGTGTTTCCCTGAACATGTAGCTATACCCTCGAGACGGCTTGTTTTGCTTCTCCCAAGGTAAGGTCATCGGTAATGTGTTTGACTTTATGCAAGTTGGCAAAGCTCTAAAACGGTGTGACGCACTGCCTTAATATTCAATCCTGGATTTAATGTGTCCATTGCCAATACTCTTCAGCAGATTTACTCTGGTTTCACTCTCGGAATCTCAGGATGGGTGAAGTTATTGACTTAGCCTTTCGACTCCTAAATAAGGGGGTAATGTTCTCAAAGGGTTTAACCCTCGATTTTCTAATTTACACATGAAATTAAGGTGCCAGTCCCAAAAATGAATACATATTTGTTTCTCGCAACATGAAATTATACTCATGATACAGCGGTTATGTTCTCTGAATGTATACCCTTCCTTAAAATTTAACACAATACTAATTGGTAATATTCTCCGACGGTTTTGGCTCACTTCTCTAGTATTCATACCGTGAAATAAAGTGTCCATTGCCATTACAGTACAGCGGTCTGACTCCCGCAATACCAGGTCTGACCTTCGAAAATACAGGATAGTTATGACTATTGAATACGGAGTTCGACTCTCGAACAGTGTGGTCCCGATTTCGGACGAATTGACTCTCGATCTTCCTACTCTCATACGAAAAATGTGTCCGCCTGATAAAATCTCTCATAGTTTCTTTCCGTGAGCACCATGCATGATACTCGCTACTGCGTGTCAGGTTCTCGGACGGTATGGTATTCGGTAAATATAATAACTTTATACCAATTGGTTATGATCCCCAACGGATTAACTCTCTACTCTAATATTCAAACCGGAAACAAGATGACTATTGCAAATGCTGTTCAGCGGATTTAATCCTGGAATGCAAGACTTGGCTCTCGGAATCGCAGGATACGTAAAACTATTGTCTTACACGATTGACTCTCAAAGAGGGTGATAACGTTCACGAGAAGTTTAGCACTCGATCTTCTATTTCGTACAATAAGTTAAGGTGCCCGTCACTGAAATGGATACTTCCTGACTTCCCTGAACACGAAGTTATACTCTTGATACAGAGACTTTGCTTCTCGGTAGGTAAGGCCTTCGGTAAAATTTCGATTATATAGCAATTCGTAACGTTCTCAAATGGATTGACGACCTACTTTAATATTAAATCCGTGAATTCAGGGGTCCATTACCAATATTGTGCCGCGTGTAGAATCCCGGAATTCCTGGCTTGACTCTCAGAATAACAGGATAGGTGAGGCAAGTGACTCAACCGTTCGACACTCAAATATGGTGGTAACGTTCTCGAATGGTTTGGCACTCGATCTTCTAATTAATGCATGAAATTAAGGTGCACGTCACTAAAATGAACACTAATTTGTTTCGCAGATCATGATGTTGTACCTCTGGTACCGCGGGTTATGTTCTCAGATGGTTATGTATTCGGTAAAGAGTGTGACCTTATACCAATTGGTAACGTTCTCAGGCGGATTGACACTGTACTTTAATGTTCATACCGTGAGATCAGATGTCTATTGTCAATTCTGATCAGCGCATTTGCTCCTCGAATACTTGATTTGCCCCTCGCAATCGCAGGTTAGGTGCAGCCATTGACTTAGATATGCGATTATCAAAGGAAGTGATAACGTTCTCGAACGGTTTGGCCCGCGATCGTCTAATTCATACTCGAGATAAAGGTGCACGTTACTAATGTGTAAACTAATTTTCATCCCTATACACGAAGTTATACACTCGATATAACGGATTAGCATTTCGGAGGTACGGCCTTCTGTGGAAAGTTTGTCCATATAGCAATAGATAACGTTCTACAATGGATTCGATCTGTACTTCAATACTTACACCGTGAAATAGGGTATGTAAGGCCAATACTGTTCAGCGGATTTACTGCCAGAATACCTGGATTGGCTCTCGGAATCGCAGGATACGTGAAGCTATTGACTCAGCTGTTCGACTCTCAAGGACGGTTGTTTTGATCTGGATCTGTTTGACGCTCGATCTCCTAATTCACTCATGAAATTGAGGTGTCCATCACTGAAATGATTACTAATTTCTTTCTCTGAACACGAAGTTATACTCTCGATGACGTGGTTGAGGTTCGCGGATGGTAAGACCTACGGTAAAACGTTTGAGTTTATAACAATTGGTATCGCCCTCAAACGGTGTGACGTTCTATTTTAATATTCAAACAACGAATTAAGGTGTCTACCTCCAATATTTTTCGGCGGATTTACACCCATAATACCTGGTTTGACCCTCGGCATCGCAGGATGGGTGAAACTATTGACTTAGCCATTCGTCACTTATAGAAGTTGTCCACGTTATCTAGCGGTTTGACACTCGATCTTTTAACTCATGCATGAAGTTTTGATGCCCGTCACTGAAATGAATACTAAGTTCTTCCACTAAGCACGGAGATATTCTCTCGATGAAGCTGGTGATGTTCGCGGAAGGTAAGGTCCTCAGTCAAACGATTGACTTTATGCCAATTGGTAACGTTCTCAAATGGAGTGATGCTCTACTTTAATATTCAAACCGTGGATAACGGTATGTATTGCAAATACTGTTCAGCGGATTTACGCCCGGAATACTCAGTTTTACTCTCGGATTCATACGATAGATTAAGCTATTGATTTAGCCGCCCGAATCCCGATGAAGTTTGTCAGGATCACCAGCGGTTTGTCCTTCGATATTCCATTTCATACGTGAAATTAAGGTGCCCGTTACTGAAACGTAGATCAGGGTGTTTTACTGAACACGACGGTATACTCTCAGCACGGCGTGTTTGATTCTCGGAAGGCAAGGCTTTCTGTGAAAGGTTTGCCTCTATACCAATCAGTAGAGTTCTACAACGGGTTGACGGTCTGCTTTAACATTCAAACAGTGAGTTAAGGTGTCTATTGGCAACACTGTTTACCGGATTTACACCAGGAATGCCAGGCTTGATTCTTCGAATCACAGGATAGACGAAGCTATTGACTTAGCCCTTCGACTCTCAAAGAGGGTGGTGACGTTCTTGAACTGTATAACGATCGATAATCTAATTCATACATGAATATATGGTGCCCATCAATAAAGTGGATACTAATTGGCTTGCAACTAATTACGGACCCCATCACTAAAATGTATACTAATTTGATCCTCTGAACACGATGTTATTCTCTCGAATCAGCGCGCTCGGTTATCGAAATGTAAGGCATTCGATGAAAAGAATATCTCTGTACCAGTTGGTAATGCTCTCAACAGTGTGACTGATTACATTAATATTCATGCAGCGAATTAATGCCTCAATTGCCAGTACTCGTTAGCCGATTAACTCCTGGAGTACCAGATTTGACTCTCAGTATCAAAGCATGGGCGAAGATATTGACCTTGCTATTCGACTCTCAAAGATGGCGGTATGTATCCTGATCGGTTTGATCCTCGATGTTTACAGTTCATACCTCAAATCAAGGTGCCCGTGTCTAAAGTGCATACTAGTTTGCTTCTCTGAATACGTAGTTATACTCCCTATACAGCGGGTTGACATCTCGGAAGGTACGGCCATCGGTGAGTAGATTGATCGTATACGAGTCGGTGACATTCTACAACGGTTGACGCTCTACCTGAATATTCAAATCTCGAATTAAGGGTCCAATTGCCAATACTCTTCACCGGATTTACTCCCGGAATACCTGCCTTGGCGCTCACAGTTACGGGATAGATGAGGCTACTGACTTAGCCGTTTTAATACCAAGGACGGTGATCACGTTCCCCAACGGTTTGACACTCGATATTGCATTTGATACATGAAATTAAGGAACCCGTCACTGAAACGTATCCAAATGTCTTTTACTGAACACGGAGATATACTCCCCATACAGCGAGTTTGGTTCTCGGAAGGTAAGGGTTTCGATAGATGATTTACTCTTAGCCAATATGTAACGTTCTTCAGCGGCTTGACTTTGTACGTTCATATTTTTTCAGTGAATTATAGTGTGTATTGCCAATACTATTCATTGGCATTACTCCGGGAACAGATGGTATAACTCTCGGAATCACAGGATAAGTGAAACTATCGACATAGCCGTTAGGCTCTCAAGGAATGTTGTGACGTTCTCGATCTGTTTGATCCTCGATCTTCTAATACACATATGAATCTACGGTGCCCGTCACGAGAATGAATACTAATTTGCTTCTCGAGCCACTAAGTTATACTCTAGATGCAGCGGGCTAGCTCCTCGGTAGATAAGGCGTTCGATAAAGAGGATGAAGAATGATGCATGTGTAATATGTAACGTTCTACAACGGTTCGACACTGTACTGCAATACTCATACAGTGAAATATGGTGTCTTCTGCCAATACTGAGCAGCGCATTTGCTCCTGGGATACCTGTCCTGAATTTCGGAATCACAAGATAGGTTATACGATAGACATAGCTGTGCGATTTTGCTATTCATACATTTAGTACCGTGACCACTAAGAAAAGCACGCGCTACAGCTGGTAAGGATTCAAGGAAGCTAAGGTCTTTGATTAAAATAATGACTCTATACGAATAGGTAACGTTCTACAGCGGTTTCACACTCTACGTTAATATTCAAACCGTGAAATAGGGTTACAAATGCTAATACTCTTCAGCAGATTTACTCCTAGAATTCCAGGTGTGACTCTTTGTGTCACAGGATTGGTGAATCTATAGATGTAGCTGTGGGACTCTCAAAGTACTTGGTACCTTTCTGGACCAATTTGACCCACTATCTTTTAATTCGTTCATGAACTTATGGTGCCCATCACTAAAATGTATAATAATGTCGATCTTGGAACACGATGTTGCACTTTCGATGTAGCAGGTGAGGTTCGCGGAAATTATCGCCTTCGGTAAAACGTTTGACTTTATACCAATTGGTATCGTTCTCCAACGGTTTGACTCTCTACATGAATATCCGTAACGTGAATTTAGGAGTCTATTGCAAATACTGTTCAGCGGATATACTCCTGGAATTCCACGCTTGACTCTCAGAATCACAAATACAGGTGAAGCTACTGTGTTAGATGTGCCATTTCACAATGACGGTAGTAACGTTCTGGAACGGTTTGCCGCTCGATCTTCTAATTCATACAAGTAGATAAGGTGCACGTCGCTGAAATGAATACTAATTTCGTTCCCTGAACTCGAAGTTATACTCTCGATACAACGAGTCACTCTTTCGGAGGGCAATGTCTTCGATAAAACGTTTGACTTTACAGCAATTTGTATCGCTCTCAATCGAGTTCACGGGCTACATTAATATTCAAACTATGAATTAACGTGTCTTTTGCCTAAACTGTTCAGAGAACTTACTTGCGGAGTACTTCGGATGACTCTCCGAATCACTGGATATGTGAAGCGATTTTCTTAACCGTTCGTATATCACAGATGGTGGTAACGTTCTCGAACCGTTTGAGACTCGAGCTTCTAATTCATGCATGAAATTAAGATGCTCGACACTGAAATGAATACTAATTTCTTACTCTGAACTTGTAGTTGTACTCCCGATGCAGAGGGTCAGGTCCTCGGTAGGTACGGTCTTCGGTAAAAAGTTTGTCTCTATAGCAATAAGTAATATTCGTCCACGGTTTGATTCTCTGCTTTATCATTCATACCGCGAATTAAGGTGTCTACTGCCGATAATATTCCGCGGGTTTGCTCTCGGAATGGCTGGTTAAACTTCCGGAATCATAGGTTAGGTGAAGCTATTGGCAAAGCTGTGCGACTCTCAACGATGGTGGTAACCTTTTGGACCAGGTTGCCTCTCGATCATCTAATTCATGCATAAAGTTATGGTGCTCCACATTAAAATGTATACAAATTTTAATCTCTGAGCACGAAATTATACACTCGATGAAGCGAGTGACATTCGCGGAAGGTAAGGCCTTCGGTAAAACGTTTGCTTTAATCCAATTCACAACCATCTCAAACTGTTTGATGCTATACGTTAATATTCAAACCGTGAATTAAGGTGCCTATTCCCAATACTGTTCAGCAGATTTACTCCCGGAATACCTGGTTTGAAGATCGGAATCTCAGGATATGTGAAGCTATTCACTTGGCCGTTCTTCTCTCACAGAATGTGTCAATGTTATCGAACGGTTTGACATTCGATCTTCTAATTCATACATGAAATTAAAATGCCAGATACCAAAATATATTCTGATTTGCGTCACTGAACACGAAGTATTACTCGGGCTACAGCGGGTTAGCTTTCGGATGGAAAGGCCTTCAGCTGAATGATTGACACCATTTAAATACGTGACGTTCTACAACGGTTCGTCCTTCTACTTTAGCATTTATACCTTGAAATAGGCTGTCTAATGCTAACACTGTATAGCGGATTTACTCCTGGAATACCTCGTTTGGCTCGAGGAATCACATGATATGTGTAGCTATTGACTTAGCCGATCAATTCTCAATGAAAATGGAAACGATCTCGATCAGTTTGATCCTCGTTCTTTATATTTCATACATGAAATTAAAGTGCCAGTCTCTAAAATGTATAATAGTTTGTTTCACCGAACACCTTGTTATACTGTCGCTACAGTGCGTTATGCATTTGGTGGATAACGTCATGAATAAAACGTTTGACTTTATAGCAATTGGAAACATTCTCAAACGGCTTGACGCACTATTATGATATTCAAGCCGTGAATGAAGGTGCCTACTACCAATACTGATTAGCGGATGTACTCCCAGTGTACCTGCTTTCACTCTCGGAATCGCAGGATACGTGGAGGTATTGACTTATCTGTTCGACACGCAAAGAGTGTGGTAACGATCATGAGCGGTTTGACCCTCGATATTCTAATCCATACATGAAGTTGAGGTGCCAATCACTGAAATGGATACTAATCTCATTCTCTGAACACGAAGTTATATTCTCGATACAGGGGGTTAGTTTTACGGTGGGTATGGCCTTCGGCGAAACGCTTGGCTTTATACCAATATGTAACGTACTACGATGGTTCGAATTTGTATATCACTATCTATACCGTGAGTTAAGGTGCCTATTGCCAATACTATATACTGCGGATAGACTCTCGGAATACCTCGTTTGACTCTCGGAATCACAACTATTGGTGAAGCTATTGACTCAGCCGCTCGACTATCAAAGGAGGTGGTTACGACCTCGAACTGTTGGACAATCGATCTTCTGTTTCATATAGGAAATTAAGGTGCCGTCACTGAAATGGATACTACTTGACTTCTCTGAACACGAAGTTATACTGTTGATACAGCGACATTGCTTCTCGGTAGGTAAGGCCTTCGGTTAAACTTTGATTATATAGCAATACGTAACGTTCTCAAATGGATTGACGACCTACTTTAATATTAAATCCGTGAATTATGGTGCCAATTACCAATACTGTGCAGCGGGTAGACTCCCGGAATTCCTGGCTTCACTCTCGGAATATCAGGATAGGTGAAGCTATTCACATGGTCGTTCGTCTGTCGTAGAAGGGAGCAACGTTCTCGGGCGGGTTGACGCCCGATCTTCTAATTCATATACCAAGCTAAGGTGCCCGTCACTAAAATGTATGCTAATTTGTTACTCTGAACATCATGGTATACTGTCGGTACAGCGCGTTAGGCTTTCGGAGGGTAAGGCCTTCGGTCATGAGGATGGCTTCGTAACAATATGTAATGTTCTACCATCGATCGACACTGCACTGTACGGTTAAACTGTCTATTGTGATATTCGTACATGAATATGCGGTGTCCGTCTGGTTAAATGTCTACCAATATAACTCCGCAACGACTGAGCAAAACACACCCTACCGCGTGTTATGTTCTCGGACGGTAAGGCCTTCGGTAAAAAAGTTTGTCGCTGTACCAATGGGTACCGCTCTCAAGCAGTTTGACTATCTACTTCAATATTGGAGCCGTGAAATAACGTGTCCATTGCCAATACTGTTCAGAGGATATACTCCTGGGGTACCTGGTTTGACTCTCCGAATTACAGGATGGGTGGAGCTATTGACTTGTCCGTTCAGCTCTCAAAGATCGTGGCAACGAGCTCGAGAGGTTTGAATCCCGGTCATTATATTTCATACACGAAATTAAGGTGCCAGTCAGTAGTAAATCCGCCGTACGATATTGGCATTAGACGCCTCATTTCTCGGTATGCATATTAAAGTCGAGAGACAATACGTTCAAGTACGTTTCCAATTGGTATAGTGTAAACCGATTTACCGAGGACCTTACATTCTTGCGAACGCAACACCCCGTATCGAGAGTGAAACTTCGAGACCAGAGAAACACGTTTAGTACACATTTTAGTGCCCGCCACCTTATTTTCATGGATGCAATAGAAGATCGATAGTCAAACCATGCGAGGACGTTACCACCTTGTGTGAGAGACGAAAGGCTGTGTCAATAGCTTCACCTCTCCTGGTACTTCGAGAGACAAACCAGAAATTACAAGAGTAAATCTGCTGAGCTGTATTGGCAAGAAACACGTTAATTCACGGCATGAATATTAAAGTAGAGAGTCAAGCCGTCGGAGAACATTACGAATTGCTGTAAAGTAATTCCTTTATCCAACTCCTTACTTTTCTGGAACCTAACCCGCTGTAGCGAGTGTCCTGCTTAGTGCTCACGCAAACAAATTAGTAGACAGATTAGAAGACGGACACTTTAAATTCATGTATGAGTAGGAAGATCGAGTGCTAAACCTTCCGAGAACGATCCCAGCTGAGTCAATAGCTTATTATATCCTGTTGTTCCGAGACTGAAACCAGGTATTACGGGAGTAAATCAACTAAACAGTATTGGCAGTAGACACCTTACTTCGCAGTATGAATATTAAGGTAGAGAGTGAAGCCGTCGGCGAACATTACCAATTCGTATACAGTCAGTCTTTTTACCGGATACCTTACTGTCCGAGGACCTAACCCGCTGTAGCATGCGCCATGCTTGTCGTTCACGGATGCAAATTAATAGACATACTAGCAGAGCAGCACCACATTTTCGTGAGTAAGTATCGTAATCGAGAGACAAACCGTTCGAGAACGTTACCAACTTCCTTGAGAGTAGAACGGCTAAGCCAATAGAATCACCTTTCATAAGATACCGAGAGTCAAACCAGTCATTACTTAAGAAAATCCACTGAATTATATAGGCAATTGTTACGATAATTCACAGTTTGAACATTAAAGTAGGAAGACAGTCTGTAGGAGAGCATTACCAATTGGTTTAGGGTCACTCCTTTTACCGAAGTCCTCGTCTTCCGAAATCATAACCACCTGTATCGAGAGTGTATCTTCGTGTGTAGAGAAACACATTAGTATACACTTTAGTCACGTCCATCTTAATATCCTGTACGAATTAGAAGGTCGAGGGTCAAACAAGTTGAGAATGCTGTCACCTTCTGCGAGAGACGAAGGACTATGTCAATAGCTTCATCAATTCCATGATTCCAAGATTCAAACCATGTATTCCGGGAGTAAGTCCGCTGAACAGTTTTAGCAATAGACAGTTTAATTCACATTATGAATATTATAGTACACAGTCAAAACGTTGTAGAACGTTACCTATTGGAATAGTGTCAAGCTATTTACCGAAGGCCTTACCTTCGGTGAACCTATCCCACTGTATCGTGAGTATACCTTCGTGACCGGAAAAACAAATTACTATACATTTTATTGACGTTCACCATAATTTCAGGTATGAATACCATGATCGAGAGTCAAACCGGTCGAGAACGTTCCCACCTTCTCTGAGAGACGAATGGCTGAGTCGATACCCTCACTTATCCTGTGGTTCAGAAAGTCACACTAAGTACGCAGGGGCAAATTCGCTGCACACTATTGACACTGGATACCATAGATCACTGTTTCAATATTATAGTAGAGCGTCAAATTGTTTGAGAACGTTATCAATTCCTGTAAAGTGAAATGCTTTACCGAATACCTTTCACTCCGAAAAACTAACCCGCTGTATCGAGAGCATCAGATCTTGTTCAGAGGAACAAATTAGTATTCATTTTAGTGACGGGCACCATATTTTCATGCATGAATATCAAATTCGAGAGTCAAACACGCTCGGAAACGTTACCACCTTCTATGAGCGACGAATATCTAAGTCAATAGCTTCACCCATCCAGTGATTCGGTTAGTCAAACCAGGTAAACCGGGAGTAAATCCGCTTACCAGTATTCCCAATGGACACGTTAATTCATGGTTTGAATATTAAAGTAACGCTTCAAATTGTTTTAGAGCGTTGCCAATTGGTATAAGGTCAAACGCTTTAACGACGGTCTTACCTGCGGCGAAGCCAACCAGCGGTTTCGAGAGTGTAACATCATGAACAGAGGGCGAATTACTGTTCATTTTAGCGGCGACACCTTAAATTCATGTATGAATTATAAGAGCGACAGTCAATCCATCCGAGAAATTTATCACCCTCTTCGAGGCCGAACGACGAGTTCAATAGATTCACCTGTCCTGCGATTCTGAGAGTAAAATATGGTAATCCGGGTTCAATTAAGCTGACGAGTATTGGAAGTTAATACCTCAATTCACAGTATGAAAATTAATGTTGAGAGTCAAACCGTTAGAGAACATTACCAATTCGTATAAAGTCATCCCTTTCACCGAATACTTCCGAGAACCTAACCCGTAGTAGCGAGTGACATGCCAAGTGCTGAGGGAAACAAATTAGTAGACATTTTGGCAGACGGACACCATATTTTCATGTTTAAGTAGAATAATCGAGACACATATCATTCGCGAACGATCACACCTTCTTTAAGAGTCGAACGGCTGTATCACTAGGTACGCCTATACTTTAATTCTGTGAGTCAAACCAGGTACTCCGGTAGTAAATCCGCTGAACAGAATTGGCATTAGAAAACATAATTCCCGGCTTGAATGTTAAAGTAGAGCGTAAATAACTTTGTGATCGTTAACAATTGGTATAAAGTCAAACGTCTTACTGAGAACCTTTCGCTCCAAACGTATTATCCGCTGTATCGCGGGTATATCTTCGCGTCCAGGGAAAGAAATTAGTAGACATTTTAGTGACGGGCACCTTAATTTCATATGTGAATTAGAAATCGAGGGTCAAACCGTTCGAGGACGTTGCCACCTCCAGAGAGAGGCGAACGGCTAAGTAAATAGCTTCGAATATCCTGTGATTTCGAACATCCAACGAGACACTCCGGGAGTAAATGCGCTGTACAGTATTGGCATTATTCACCTCAATTCACGGCTTGAATATTAAAGCAGGCTGTCATGCCGTTCTCCAACATTACCTATTCGTGTAGGTTTAAACGTCTTACAGAACGACTTAGCCACAGAAAAACTGAACCACTGTGCCTAGGGTATAACACCGTGTTCAGAGGTACGAGCTTGTATTCATTTTGGTGTAGAGCACCATAATTTCATGCATGAAGTAAGAGATCGAGGGTCAAACCTCTCGAGAAAGTTACCCCCTTCTGTGAGAGACGAACGGCTAAGTCAATAGCTTCACCAATCCTGTGATTCACAGAGTCCAACCATGTATTCCGGGACATAGTCCGCTGAAGTGTTTTGGCAATAGACACCTTTATGCGCGCATTGAATATTACTGTAGAGCTTTAATCCGTTTCTGAGCGTTACCAATTTAAATAAGGTCTATCCTTTTACCTAAGACCTTACACTTCCAGAACCTAACCCGCTGTATCGCGAGTATAATTTTGTGATCAGAGACACAAATTACTACACTTTTGGTGTCTGGCACCTTAATTTCATGTGTGAATTCGAAGATAGAGGGTTAAACCATTAGAGAAAGGTACCGCCTTCATTGGTAGTCCAAACGCAAAACAATAGCTTCACCTATCCGTTGATTCCGATAGTCAAACAAGGTATTCTAAGTGTATGTCCGCTGAATAACATTCAAAATAGTCACCTTAATTCACGTTTTAAATATTAAAGTAGAGAGTCAAACCGCTGCAGAATATTACCAATTCGTATTAAGGTCATTCTTTCTACCGAATACCCTTCCTTCTGAGAACCTAACTCGCTGTAGCGAGTGTCTCGCTAACTATTCACGGAAACAAGATAGTAGACGTTTTAGCGTACGGACTCCACATTTTTGCGTATAAATGTCAACATTGAGAGTCAAATCGTTCAAGATAATAACCACCTTCCTAGAGCGTCGTACAGCTAAGTCATTCGCTTCACATATTTCGTGTGATTCCGAAAATTAAACCAGGTATTCTGGGTGCAATTCGGCTGTACACTATTTGCAATGGACACCGTAATTCACGGATTGAATATTAAAGTACTAAGGCGAAACATTGTAGAACGCTACATACTGGTATAGGGTCAATCTTTTTTTCGAAGTCCTTACTGTCCGAGAACCTATCACACTGTAGCGAGTGTCATGCTTGCTGCTCACGGAAACCAATTAATAGACATTATAGCAGAGGCATACCTTATTTTCATACATGAATTAGAAGATCGAGTGTCCGACGCTTCAAGAACGTTACCACATTCTATGAGATATGAACGGCTTAGTCAATAACTGGTCATTTCGTGCGGTTCCAAAAGTTAAACCAGATATTCCGGAAGTAAATGCGGTGAACAGTTTCGGCCACAGTCATCTTAATTCGCGGTTTGAATATTAAAGCTCATCGTCAATCCGTTGTAGAAAGTCAGCTATTGGTATAGCGTAAAGCACTTTACAGACAGCGCTTCCTTCGGAGAAGCTAACCCGCAGTTTCGAGTGTATAACTTTGTGTTCAGAGAACGATATTAGTCTTCATTTCAGTGACGAGCACCTTAACTTCATGTATGAATTAAGTGACCGATGGTCAACCCGTTCTAGATCGACACGTCCTGTGAGAGACGAACGCCTGCGGAAATGGCTTCACATATTCTTTAAGTCCGAAAGTCAAACGAGATATTTCGGGAGTAAATGTACTGTACAATATGGGCTTAATTCGCGGGTTGATCATTAAAGTAGAGTCGATGGCATTAGCTTCGGAAAATCTAACCCGCTGTACCGAGAGTATAGCTTCGTCTTCTGAGGGACGAACTATTATACATTTTAGGAACTGGCAATGTAATTTCATGTATGATTTAGATGATCGAGAGGCAAGCATTTCCAGAACTTTACCAACTTCATTCAGAGTCGCATATCTAAGTCAATGACTTCACTTTTCCGGTGATTCCGAGAGTCAAGACAGGTATTCCAGGAGTAAATCACCTGAATATTGATGACAATAAACGTGCTTAATCAAACGGTATAAATATTAAGAATGTTAGCCAACCGTGGGTGAACAATCCACTTTGTATATGGTCAATCACCTGACGGACGGTCTTACCTTCCGAGAACCTGACTCGCTGTATCGACAGTATAGCTTCGTGTTTCACGAAGTCGTGTAATATCCATTTTAGTGACGGCAGCTTAATTTCCCGTATGAAATAGAAGGTCGAGCGTCAAGCTGTTTGAGAACGATTCCAATTTATATTAAGTCAAACGTTTTTCTCATGTCCTCACCCTCCGAAAGCCTAACGCGGTGTATCGACTGTATGGTAAGGTGGTCAGAGGATCAAACTAGGACACATTCTAGGCCCGAGCACTATAATTTCAAGCGTGAAGTAGAAGATTGAACGCTAAACCGTTCCAGAACCTTACCACCTTCATTGTGAAATCGCACATCTAACACAATAGCTTCACCTTTACTTGTGATTCCGAGAGTCAAGCCTAGTATTCCAGAAGTAAATCCACTAAACAGCATTGATAATAAACACCTTGTTTCACGGTTTGAATATTAAAGTAGAGAGTAAATTCGTTGAAAAGTATAACCAATTGTTATAAAGTCACACTTCTTACCGAAATACTTACCTTCCTAGAGCCTAACTCGCAGTATCGAGTATCATGCTTAGTGCACACGGAAACAAATTAGTAGACTTTTTGGCAGACGCAAAGCATTTTCATGAATATATAGCAAGATCGGTTGTCAAACCGTTTGAGAACGATGACACCCTATGTGAGAGACGAATGGCCAAAACAATGACTTTAAGTGTCCTGTGATACCTTGAGCCAAACGAGGTACTCTTGGAGTAAATCCACTCGACAGTACTAGCACTAGACAACCTTTTTCACGGAATAAATGTTACTGAACGGCGTCAAACTATTGTAGATCGTCATATATTGGAATAGGGTCAAACTTTATCCGACGGCCTTACCTTCCGAGAAGCTAAACCGCTCTATCCAGAGTAATATTTCGTGTTCAGAGAGGCAAATTTGTATACATTTTGGTGTCTGTTGCTTGAATTTCATCTATGAATTAGAAGATCGTGCGTCAAACCGTTCGAGAACGTTACAACCTTCCTTGACAATCGAAAGGCTGTCAATTGCTTCGTTTACCCTACAATACCGAGAGGCAGGACAGTTGCTGCGGGAGATGATGCACTATGCATTGTTGGCTATGGATACCTTGCGTCAGGGATTGAATATTATCGTAGAACGCCCATCCATTCCAGAACGTCACAAATTGCTATAAAGTAAAACGCTTTACCGAATACCCTCCCCTCCGAAAAATTAACCCGCTGTATCGACAGTATAACTTTGCTCTTAGGGATGCACATTAGTATACAATTTAGTGACGTTACCTTAAATTCATTTTTGGGTTAGAATATCGTGGGTCAAACCGATCGCGCTCTTTACCACCACTTTGAGAATGGTACGGCTATGTCAATAGCGTCACCTGCTCTATGACTCCGAACGACAAATCAGCTATTCCGAAACTAAATCTGCTGTAAGGTATTGGCATTAGACATCCTACTTCCCGGTATACACATTAGAGTAGAGCGTCAAGCCTTTTGAGAGCGTTACCAATTGGTAGGAAATCAAACGTATTACAGAATTCCTTACCTCCAGCGAACCTCATCGGCTTCATCGGGAGAATTACTTCGTGTTCAGAGAATGAAGTTAATATTCATTTTAGTGTCGGCACTTTAACTTCATGTATGAATTGAAAGACCGAGTGTCAAACCTCTCGAGAACGTTGCTACCTTCTCTGAGAGACGAATGGCTAAGTCAATAACTTCACCTATCCTGTAATAGCGAGAATCAAATCAGGTAATCCGCGTGTATACCTGTTGTACATTATTGGCATTAGACACGCAATTTTAAGGTATGAATATTAACGGACAGGGTCAAAGCGATATAGAACGTTACAGATTGCTGCACTGTCCGACTTTTTACAGCAAGCCTTATTTTCCGTGAAGATAACAGACAGCATTGAGAGTATGACTTCGTGGCTAGAGAAGCAAATTGTTACACATTTTAGTGACGGGCACCTTAATTTCATGTATGAATTAGATGATCGGGCATCAATCCTTTTGCGAACGTTACCATCCTCTTTGAGATTCGATTGGCTGCGTCAATAGCTTCACGAATCCTGTGTTCCCGAGCGTCAAGCCAGGAATTCCGGGTGTAATTCCGCTCCACACCATTGGCATTGGACATAATATTTGACGGTATTAATATTAAATTGCTGGGTCCAACCGTTGTCGAACGTTACGTATTGGTATAGAGTCAAACCTTTTACCGGAGGTCTTACCATCCGAGAAGATAATCGGCTGTATCGGAGTGTAACTTCCTGTTCAGGAGGACGAATCAGTATACATTTTAGAGACGAGCACATTAATTTCGCGTATAAATTAGATGATCGAGAGTCAAACCTTTAGAGAACATAACCGACTTTCTTGTGAGTCGCACAGCTATGCCAATAGCGGCACCTACCCGGTGATTCAGAAAGTCATACCCGATATGCTGGGTGTAAATCCGCCGCACAGTTTTGGCCCTAAAGACAATAATTCATGGATTGAATATTAAAGTAGAGCGTCAAATCCTTAGTGACCGTTACCAATTGATATGAAGACATTTCTTTTACCAATTGCTTTATATTTCGAGAACATAGCCCGCTGTATCGAGAGAATAACTTCGTGTTAATAGAAGTAAATTAGTATACATTTTACTGACGGAACCGTAATTTCATGTATGGATTTGAAGATCGAGCGTTAAACCGTTCGAGTAATATACCACACTTTTTAGAGTCGAACGGCTAAGTCAATTGCTACACCCATCCTGCGATTCCGAGATGCAGACCAGGTAGTCCAGCAGTAAGTGCGCTGAACAGTTTTGGCAACAGACACCTTAATTCACGATTTGAATATTGAAGTAGAGCGTCAGACCGTTTTAGAGCGTTACCAATTGGTATAAAGTCAAACGCTTTGAAGAAGGCCTTAACTTCTGCGAGACTCACCCTTTTCATCGAGAGTATAACTTCGGGTTCACAGAAAGAAATTTGTATTTATTTCTGTGTCGGGCACGTTAATTTCATGCACGAATTAGAAGATCAACTGTCAAACCGTTCTGGACCATTACAAACTGCGATCATATTTGAACAGCTACGTCAATAGGTTTACATATCCTTTGCGTCCGAGTGTCATAGGGGGTCGTCCTGGATTATATCCGCTGCACAGTAGTCGCAGCAGCCCGATCAATTTACTGTTCGAATATTGATGTAGACTGTCAAACCGTTGTAGAACGTTAGCCATCGGAATAGCATCAAACTATGTACCGACGAAATTTCCGTCCGAGAAACTAACCAACCCACTGTGTCGACAGTATAACTTCGTGTATGGAGAAGAGTATTAGTTTACGTTTCAGTGGCTGGCACACTTATTTCATGTATGAATTATAAGATTGACAGTCAAAGCGTTCGAGAACGTTACCACCTTCTCTGGAAGTCAAACGGCAAAGTCAATAGCTGCATCTATTCCGCAATTTCAAGAGTCAAACCATGTGCTCCAGGACTAAATACGCTGAACAGTTTTCGCAAAAGATACCTGAATTCGCGGTATATATAATACAGTAGGCAGTCAAAACGTGGGAGCAGGTTACATACAGTTATAGAGTCATACTATCTATCGAAGCCCTTAACTTCCGAGAAGATAACGCGCCAGAGTGTGTGTGTGTTGCATACTGCAAGGGGAAACAAATTAGTATTCAATGGAGTGACGGGTACCTTACTTTCATGTATGAATGGAATAATCGGGAGTCAAACCGTTCGGTACCCTTCTCACCTTCATTGGGAGTCGAACGGCTAAGTCAATAGCATCACCTATCCTGTGATTCCGACTGTCCATCCAGGTATACCAGGAGTAAGTCCTCCGTAATGTATTGTCATTATAGACCCTATTTCACGGCATAGATATTAAAGTGAAGAGTCAAGCCGTGGTAAAGCTTTGTCTGCTTCCTCGAGAGTCGAACGGCAAAGTCAATAGCTTCACCTATCGTATGGTTCCAAGAGTCAAATCAGTTATTCTGGGAGTCAATCCGCTGTACACTACTGGCAACGGACACCTTAGTTCGCGGTATGAGTATTAAGGTTGAGCGCCAAACCTTTGTAGGACGTTACCAATTGGTATAGAGTGAAACTTTTCACAGAAAGCCTTACCTACCGTGGACCAAACCCGTCATGTCGGGAGCATAACATTCTTCTCTCGAAACAAATTAGTTTAGATTTCTACGACAGGCACCTTAATTTATGTATGGATTAGACGATCTAAAGGCAAACTGTTCCAGGACCATACCACTCTCTCTGCGAGACGTACAGCTTAGTTAGTAAATTCACCTTTCCTCTGATTTCGAGAATCAAACCAGGTACTCCCGGAGTAAATCCGATGAAGAGTTTTGGCAATAATCAGATTAATTCACGGCTTCAATATTAACGTAAAGCGTCAAACCGATGCAGAGCGTTCCTTACTAGTGAAAAAGCCATTCTTTTTACAGAATACCTAACCATTCATGAACCTAACACGCTGTATCCAGTCAATGACTTCGTTTTAAGAGAAACGAAGTAGTATAAACTTTAGTTACGAGCAGTGTAAATTCAAATATAAATCGGAGGATCGAGTGTCAAAGCGCTCCAGATGTTTAGCAGCTTCCTTTATAGTCGAGCGGTTAAACCAATAGCTTCACCTGTGCTGTTGTTTCGAGAGTCAAACCATGTATAACGTGAGTAGATGCGTTGCACAGTATTGGCAATGGACACGTAAATTCACGGTTTGAATATTAACGTACAGCGTCATACAGTTTGAGAAAGTAAGCAAATGGTATAAAGTGAACCGCGATACTGATGACCTTGCCCACCGAAATCCAAACCCGCTGTACCGAGAGTATAACTGCTTAGTGTTCACGGAAACAGAATAGTAGGCATGCTAGCAGACGGACACCACATTTTCATGTATAAACATCAAAATCGAAGGTCAAACCGTTAGAGAATGGTACCCCCTACTTTGGGAGTCCAAACGCTAAGACATTAGCTTTACCTATCCTGTCACTCCGAGAGTCAAACCGGGTATTCCGAGAGCAAATCCGCTGAACGTATTGACAATAGACATCTTAATTCACAGCTTGTATACCAAAGTAGAGCGTCAAATCGTTTGAGAACGTTCCTAAATGGTATAGCGGCATTCTCCTTACCGGATATCACTCCTTCCAAGAACCTAACCCGCTGTGGCTAGTGTCATGTACTCACGGAATTAGTAGACATTTTATAGATGGGCACCACATTTTTGTGTATAAATAACAACATCGAGAGTCAATGCGTTCGGGAACATTACCTCCTTCCTTCAGCGTCGTACCGCCATGTCAATAGATTCACATATCCTGTGATTCTGAAAGTCAAACCAGATATTGTGGGAGTAAATGCACTGTACAGAATTGGCAATAGACACCTCAATTTACGGATTGAATATTAAGGTAGAGCTTCAAACTGTTAGAGAATGTTACCAATTCCTATAAAGTCAAACGTTTTACCGATTACGTTACACTCCGAAAAACTAGCCCGCTCTATCGAGAATATAACATCGTGTTCAGTGGCATGAATTAGTGTACGATTTAGTGACGAGCACCTTAATTTCATGTATGCATTAGAAGGTCGAGGGTCAAACCGTTCGAGAACGTTACCATCTTCTTTGAGAGTCGCAAAGCCACGGCAATGGTTCACCAATTTTACGATACCTGTATACAAACCAGGTATACCGAGATTAACCCCGCAGTACAGTAATGAAATTAGACACGCTATTTCACATTATGAATATTAAAGTACACATTGAAACCGATGTAAAACTTTACATACTTTAATAGAGTCAAACATGTTACCGAAGGCCTTACCTGCAGAAAACATAACGCGCTGTATTATGAGTCTTGCTTAATGTTCACGGAAACAAATTAGTAGATATGTTAACAAAAGGACACCACATTTTCACGTATAAATACCAAAATCGAGAGTGTAACCGTTCGAGAACGGTACCTTCTTCTTTGCGAGTCGCACAGCTATGTCAATAGTATAACATATACTGTGATTCCGAAATTAAAACCTTGTATTCCTGGAGTAAATGCGCTGAATAGTATTGGCAATAGACACCTCACGGTTAGAATATTAAAGTGGAAGATCAATCCGTCAAGGAACATTGCTTATTTGTAGAGTCGTTCCATTTACTGAATACATAAACATCCAAGAACCTAACCCGCTGCAGCCAGCGTTATGCTTAGTGCTCACGGAAACAAATGGGTAGACATTATAGCAGAAGCACAGCTTAATTTTGAATATGAATTAGAAGGTCGAGGGTCAAACCACTCGAGAACGTTGCCACCTTCTGTTAGGGACGAACGGCTATATTAATAACATTCGCGATCTTGAGAGTCCGAGAGTTAAACCAGGCATTCCGGGAGTAAATCCGCTTATCAGCATTGGTAATAAACACCTTAATTCACGGTTTGAATATTAAAATACAGCGTCAAATCGTTTGATAACAATACCAGTTCGTATGAAGTCATTCGATTTTTGAATACCTTACCTTCTGAGAACGAAGCCTGCTGGAGCGAGTGTCCTGCTTAATGTTAACGGAAACAAATTATGAGCCATCTTCGCAGACGGAGACCACATACTTGCGTATAAGTATCAACATCGAGAGTCAATGCGTTCGAGAACGTTACCTCCTACATAGGCGTCACACGTCTACGTCAATAGCTCCACATATCCTATGACTCCGAAAAGTATATCAGGTACTCAAGAATATACCGCGAATTAATGTGTCCAGAGCCAATACCGTTCTGCGGACATACTCCCGGATTAGCTGTGTTTGGCCCTCGGAATCACAAGAGAGAAGGAGCTTGTGACTATGTTGTGCGTCTCTCAGAGAAGATGGTATCATTCTGGAACGATTTGACCCCGTATCTTCTAATTCATGCATGAAATTGTGTTGCGCATCACTAAAATGT
This sequence comes from Euglossa dilemma, assembly GCA_002201625.1. NCBI lineage: Eukaryota > Metazoa > Arthropoda > Insecta > Hymenoptera > Apidae > Euglossa > Euglossa dilemma. The sequence goes on along the minus strand of NIJG01000100.1, from coordinate 219,045 downwards.
ATATTAATGTCTTTCTCTGAGTACGAAGTCAAACTCTCGATGCAGCTGGTTAGGCTTCTCGGAGTGTAAGGCTGTTGGTAAAGGGTTTGACCCTATACCATTCCATAACCTCATACATCGGTTTGCCTCTGCAAATTAATATTTATACCGCGAAACAGGGTATCTAATGCCATACGGTGCACACAATTTACACCCGGAGTACCTGGTTTGACTTCCGGAATCACTGGATAGGTGATACCATTGGCTTAGCCTCTCGGCTCTCAAGGAGTGTGGTAACGTTCCCGAAAGGTTTGACACTCGATCATCTAATTCGTACATGAAGTTAAGGTGCCCGACACTGATATGGAAACCAATATCGTTCTCTGAACACGGAGTCATACTCTCGGAACTCCGGGTAAGCTTCTCCGAAGGAAGCGCTGTCTGTAAAGTGTTTGACTCTATACCAATAGCTGACTGTCTACAACGGATTGACGATGCGGTTTAACATTCAAACCGTGAAATAAGATGTCTGTGGCCGAAACTGTTCACCGCATTTACTTCCGGAGTATCTGGTTTAACTTCTGGAACCGCACGAAATATGTTATTGACTTAGCCGTTCATATCTCATAGAAGGTGGTAACGTTCTTGAAGCGTCAGACACTCGATCTTCTAATTCATGTATGAAAATAAGGTATGCCACTGCTATAATGTCTATTAATTGATTTCCGTGAGCAGCAAGCATGACACTCGCTACAGTGTGTTAGGTTCTCAGAAGGAAGGGTATTCGGTAGTAAGAATGACCTTAATACGAATTGGTAATTTTCTGCAACGGTTTGACTCTCTACTTTAATATTTAAAACGTGAATTAAGGTGACTATTTTGAATATTATTCAGCGGACTTACACTTGGAATACCTTGTTTGACTCTCGGAATCAACGGATAGGTGAAGCTATTGTTTTGCGTTTGGACTACCAATGAAGGTGGTACCTTTCTCTAATGGTTTAACCCACGATCTTCGAATTCACATATGAAATTAAGGTGCCCGTCACTAAAATGTCTACTAATATGTTGCCCTGAACGCGAAGATATACACGCGATACAGCGGATGATACGTTCGGAGCGAAAGGTCCTCAGTAAGACGTTTGACTTTATACCAATTGTTAACGATCACAAAATTATTCACGCTCTACTTTAACATTCAAGCCGGGAATTATGTTTTCTAATGCCAATTCTGTTCAGCGGATTTACTACCGTAGTACCTGGTTTGACTCACAGAATTAAAGTATTGGCGTACCTAGTGACACAGCCGTTCGACTCTTAAGGAAGGTGTGATCGTTCTCGAATGATATGTGTCCCGATTATTCTACTTAAACATGAAAATATGGTGTCCGTCTGCTAAAATGTCTACTAATTTGTTTCCCTGAGCACTGGGCATGTCACTCGCTACTACGGGTTAGGTTCTCGGAAAGTAACGTATTCGGTGAAAGGAATGACTTTATACGAATTGGTAATGCTCTCTAACGGTTTGACTCCCAACATTAATATTCATACTGTGAATTAAGGTATTAACTTCCAATACTCGTCAGCTTAATTGCACCTGCATTACCATATTTTACTCTCAGAATCGCAGGATAGGTGAAGCTATTGAACTCGTCGTTCGGCCTCGAAGAGGCTGGTAAAGTTCTGGAACGGATTGACTGTCGCTCTTAAAATTCATACATGAATTTAAGGTGTCGCCGCTAAAATATACACTAATTCGCCCTCTGTTCAGGATGTTATACACTCGAAACCGCTGGTTGGCTTCACCGCAGGTAAGACCATCGTTAAAGTGTTTGACCTTATACCATTTGGCAACGCTCTAAAGCAATTTGATGCGTTACTTTAATATTCAAACCATGAATTAACGTGTCCATTGGCAATACTGATAAGCGGATTTAATCCGGGTTTACCTGGTTTGACTATCCGAATCTCTGGATGCGTGAAGCTATTGACTTAGATATTCGTCGCTCACAGATAGTGGTAACGTTTCCGAGCGTGCTTAACTCTCGAATTTGATATTCATGCATGAAAATATGGTGCCCGTCACTAAAATGTATACTAATTTGTTCCTCTGAACAAGATCTGATGCTCCCGACACAGCGGGTTAGTTTTTCGGAGTGAAAGGAATTCGGTAGTAAGAATGACCTGAATACGAATTGGTAATTTTCTGCAACGGTTTGACTCTCTACTTTAATATTTAAAACGTGAATTAAGGTGACTATTTTGAATATTATTCAGCGGACTTACACTTGGAATACCTTGTTTGACTCTCGGAATCAACGGATAGGTGAAGCTATTGTTTTGCGTTTGGACTACCAATGAAGGTGGTACCTTTCTCTAATGGTTTAACCCACGATCTTCGAATTCACACATGAAATTAAGGTGCCAGACACCAAAAGTGTACTAATTTGTGTCTCTGAACACAAAATTATACTCGCGATACAGCGGGTGAGGTTCTGGAAGTGTAAGGTCTTAGGTAAAAGTATAGACCTTATTTAAATTGGTAACGCTCAGAGACGGATTAAAGCTCTACAGTAATATTCAATGCGCGCATAAAGGTGTCTATTGCCAAAACACTTCAGTGGACTATGTCCCGGAATACATGGTTTGACTCTGTGAATCACAGGATTGGTGAAGCTATTGACATAGCCGTTCGTCTCTCATAAATAGTGGTAACGTTTCCGAGCGTGCTTGACTCCCGAATTTGATACTCATGCATGAAAATATGGTGCCCGTCACTAAAATATCTATTAATTTGTTCCTCCGAACAAGATTTGATGCTCCCGACACAGCGGGTTACTTTTTCGCAGTGAAAGGTATTCGGTAAAGCATTTCACTTTACAGGAATTGATAACGTTCTCAAACAATTTGACGCTCTACTATAATATTGAAACAGTGAACTATGGTATCCAGTGTCAATAGTGTGCAGCGAATTTGCCCCTGCGTACTTAGTGTGACTTTCTGAACCACAGGATAAGTGAGGGTATCGACTCAGCCATTCGTCTCTCAGAGAAGGTGGGAACGTTCTCGACCGGTTTGACTCTCGATCATGGTATTCATACCTGAAATTATGGTGAACGTCAATAAAATGTATAGTAATTTGTTTTTCCGGTCACGAAGGTATACTCACGATACAGTGGGATAGGTTCACCGAAGGTATGGCCTTCGGTAAATAGCTTGACACTATTCCAATAGGTATCGTTCTACAATGTCTTGACTGTGTACTTCAATATTCAGAAAGTGAATTAAACTCTCTATTGCCAAAACTGTTCAAACTAATGTGTTTCTCTACACACGAAGATACACTCTCGATACAGGTGGTTATGATTTCGGAAGACGAGGACTTCGGTAAAAGGAGTGACCCTAAACCAATTGGTAATGCTCTCCTACAGACTGTCTTCCTACTTTAATGTTCAAACTGTGAATTATCGTAACAATTGCCTATATAATTCAGTGGATTTTCTCAAGTAATGACTGGTTTGACTCTCGGTATCTTATGAAAGGTGATACTATTGGCTTAGCCGTTCTACTCTCAAGGAAGTTGGTAACGTTCTCGAACGGTTTGTCTCTCGATTACGATATTTACTCATGAAAATGTGGTGCTGCTCTGCTAGTATGTCTATTAATTTGCATCCGTGAACGACAAGCATGGCGCATGCTACAGCGGGTTAGGTCCTCGGGAAGTAAGGTATCCGGAAAAACGACTGACTTTATACGAATTGGTAATGTTCTCCGACGGCTTCACTCTCTACCGTAATATTCATACTGTGAAGTAAGGTGTCTACTGCCAATACTGTTTAGTTGATTTACTCCCGTAATACCTGGTTTCAGTCTCGGAACCACAGGATATAATAAGCTATTGACTTAGCTGGGATCGTTCTCGGAAGGTTTGGCCCTCGATCTTCCTACTCATACATGAAATTGAAGTGTCCGTCTTCTAATCTGTCTACTAATTTGTTTGCGTGAGCACTAAGCAGGACACTCGCTGCAGCGGGTTAGGTTCCAGAAAGGTAAGGAGTTCGATAAAGGATTTACTTCATAGCAATCCGTATTGTTCTCCGACGGCTTGACTCTCTACTTTAATATTCATGCCATTAATTAATTCGTTTATTGCCACTACTGTTCTGTGGATTAACTCCAGAACTACCTGGTATGTCACTCGGTTTCTCAGGATAGCAGAAGCTATTGCCTCAGCCATTCGTCTCTCAGAGAAAGTGGCAAAGTTCTCGAGAGTTTCCACACCCAATATTAACTTTTTTCACTGAACACGAAGCTATACTCCCGATGAAGCCGAAGTGGTTCGCGGAATGCAAGGCCGTCGGTAAAACGTTCGACTTTATACTAATTGGTAATGTTCTCAATTGAATTGACGCTCTACTTTAACACTCAAACCATGAATTGATGTCTATTGCCAATACTGTATACCGCATTTACTCCTGGAACACCTCGTCTGGCTCTAGGATTCACAGGATAGGTGAAGCTATTGACCTAGCCGCTCTATTCTCAAAGGTAGTGGATACGTTCTCTCTAGGTTTGACCCTCGATCATCTCATTCGTTCATGAAATTAAGGTTTCAGGCTCTAAAATGAATATTCATTTCATTCCCAGAACATGAACTTCGACTCCCGGTACAAGGGGTACGTTTTTCGGATGGTAAGGAATTCTGTATGAAATTTAACCATACATGAATAGGCAATGTTCTAGGACGTCTTTACGGTCTGCTTTTATACTCAAACCGTGAATTGGGGGGTCTTTGTCAATACTATAGAGCGCATTCACGCCCGGAATATCTGGGTTGACTTTCGGAATCTCAGGATATGTGATGCTATTTACGTAGCCGTTCGTCCCTCACAGAAGGTGGTAACATTCTCGAACTGTTTGACCTTCGATCTTTTAATACATAAATGAAGTAATGGTGCACGTCACAGAAGTGCAGATCAATTTCTTTCTCTGATCGCGTGATCTCGTGATCAGCTTCGTAGCTGTACTCTAGATATGGCGAGATTGCTTCTCCGAAGGTAAGACCTTCGGTAAAAAGTCGGAATGTTGGGCAATGGGTAACGTTCCACATCGCTTTGATTCTGGTCTTTAATATTCATACCGTAGAATCGCATTTCTAATGCCAATAACGTGCTACAGGTTTAGAAGCGGATTACCGGGTTTGACTCTTGGGATCACAGGATAGGTGAAGCTGTTATTTTAACCGCTCGGCTATTAATGAAGGTGGCAACGTTCCCGAAAGGTTTTACTCATAATGTTTCTATTCGTCTTACGTACATAAGGTGCTCGTCCTTAATATGTATACTAATATGTTTGTCTCAACAGAAAGTTATGATCTCGATACAGCGGGTCAGCTTCTAGGAAGGTAATGCCTTCGGTAAAAGGTTTGACTATACTGGATCAGGTAACGTCCTATAACAGTATGACGTTCTACTTCAATATTCATACCATGATTTGAGATGTCTATTGCCAATACTATACTGGGCATTTATTCTCGGAATACCTGATCCGGCTCTTGGTATCTCAGGACAGGTGAAGCTATTCGCTTAGCTGTTCGTCTCATACAGAATGTGGCATTGTTCTCAAGCAGTTTGATGCTCGATCTTCTAATTCATACATGAAATTGAGGTGCGAGTCACTAAATTGTATACTAGCTCACACCTCTGAAATCGATGCTACGCCCTCTATACAGCGGGTCCTTTTTTCGGAAGGTAGGGACTTCGCCAAAACGTTTGACATTATACCAATTGGTAACGCTCTCAAACAGCTTGCCTATGTACTTAAATATTAAAGAAGTGAATTAAGATGTCTGTTGCCAAAACAGTCCAATGCATTTACTCCCGAACTATCTGATTCAACTTTCGGAATCATACAATATGTGCAGCTATTGGCTTAGCGGTTCATCTCTCATAGAAGGTGGTAACGCTCTGGAACGGTTTGACCATCGATCTACTAATTCATACATGAAGTTAAGGTTCCGGTACACTGAAACGAATACTAATTTATTTCTCAGAGCACAAAGTTATATTTCCGACTGAGCGGGATGGGTTCTCGGTTGGTAAAGTATTGGGAAAAGAGAATGACTTTATACCATTTGGTAATTTTTCCGACGGTTTGGCACTCAACCTGAATATTCATGCAGTGATTTAAGCTGCCTATTGCCGATTCTGTTCACTGTATTTAATTCCTGAATACCTGGTTTTACTCTCGCTATCACAGGATAGGTGCAGCTATTGACATAGCCGTTCGATTCCCAGAGAAGGATATTACGATCTCGAAAGGTCTGACTATCGGTCTTCTAATACATATTTGAAGTTAAGACACCCGTCACAGAAATGGAGACTAATTTCTTTCTCTGAATACGAAATTATACTCTCGAAGCCGCAGGTTAGCTTCTCCGAATATAAGGCCATGCGTAAAGTGATTGACTTTATACCAACTGGCAATGCTCTAACAGACTGTGCCGCTCTACATTAATATTCAAACCGTGAATTAGGGTGTCAATTCCCAATATTCATCATCGGACTTACTCCAGGAATACACAGCTTTTTATACCAATTTGTTTCACTCAACACGAAGCTATTCACTCGATAAGGCGTGTTAGGTCCTCGGAAGGTAAGGTACCCGGTAAAAAGTTTAATACCACACCAATAGGTAACGTTATACCACGGCTTGACGTCCTAATTTAATATTCATACCGTGAGTTAGCGTGTAAACTGGTATTACTTCTCTGTGGATCGACCCGCGGTATACATGGTCCAACCCTTGGAACCATAGGACTGCTATTGATTTAGCTCTGCGACTCTCGAATAGGATGGTAGCGTTCTTGCACGGATCAACCCCTAATATTCCTATTCCTACGAGAAAACAAGGAGTCAGCGTGCTAAAATGTCTACTAATTTGATCACGTGAAAACTAAGCAAGGCAATTGCTACAACGAATTGGAATTTAGGGAGGTATTGTATTGGGTAAGGAATAACTTTATACCATTTGATAATGCTCTCAGACGGTTTGAATCTCTATCTTAATATTCATAGCGTGAATTAATGTGTCTAGTGCCAATACCGGTAGGCGGATTTACTCCCGGAATACCTGGTTTTACTCTCGGAATTCCAGGATAGCCGAAGCTATTGACTTAGCCGTTAGACTCTCAAAATAAGGTTATCACGCTCCCGCACCGGTTGACACTCGACCATCTAATTCATACATGAAATTAAGCACACCGTCACGAAAATATATACTACCTTGCTTCTCTAAACACTAAGTCATACTCTCGATGCAGCGAGTTATCTTCTCGGATGGTGCAGACTTCGGAGTAAAGTTAGACTCAATAACATTTCGTATCGATCTACAACGATTTGGCAATGTACCTTATTACTTATACCGTGGAATATGGTGTCTAATGCCATACTCTGCAGCGGACTTATTGTCGGAATACCTACATTTAACTCTGGAAATCACAGGTTAGGTGAAGCTATTGACATAGCTGTCCTTCTTTCAAAGAGGATGGTAACGATCCCGCACGGTTTGAGTCTGGATCTTCTAATGCATACATGAAATTAAGGTGCCCGTCACTAAAATGTATACTAATGTGTTTCACTGAAAACGACGATGTACTCTCGATACAGCGGGTTCGGTTTACGGAAGGTAAGGCTTTCGTTAAAAGGTTATACGCTAAAAAAATTCGTAACGTTCTACAACAGTTTGACTGTGAACTTCAACATTTATAACGCGAAATAGGGTACTAGTGCCATACTTTACATAGGATTTACTCCGAGAATACCTGGTTTGACACTCGGAATCATACGATAGGTGAACTTAATAACATAGCCGTTCGATTATCACAGAATGTGGTAACGCGATATAAAGGTTACACATTCGATCTTCTAATTCATAAATGAAATTCAGTAACCCGTCTCGAAAATGTATACAAATTTGCTCCTGTGAACACGAAGTCATACTCTCGATACAGCGGGTTAGTGTCTCGGAAGGTGTGGATTTTTGTAAAAGGTTTTACTATATACCAATTCGTATCGATCTACAACGGTTTGCCTCCGTACTCTAATATTTATAATGTGAAATAGGGTGTCTAATGCCATAGTGTAACGTGAATTTACTGCCCGAATACCTGGTTTGACTCTGGGAATCGCAGGATAGGTGATTCTATTGACTTAGCCGTCCACCTCCCAAGGATGGTAGTATCGTTCTTGAACGGCTTGCCCCTGGACCTTCTAATTCGTACAATAAATTAAGGTGCCCGTCTCTATAGTGTACAGTGATTTGTTCCACTGAACTCGGTGTTATTCTTTCGATACAACGGATTAGATATTCGGAGGGAAGAATCTTCTGCAAAATATTTGACTTCATACCAGTCGGAAACGTTTGCAAATGGAGTGACGCTATACTTAAATATTATTGCCATGGCATAAGGTGTCTAATGTTAATACTCATCTGCGAAATTACACCCGGAGTACCTGGTTTGACTGTCGGAATCATAGGATAGGTGATGCTAACAGCTGAGGCGTTCGAACCTCAAATAAGTTGGTGACGTTATCGAACAGTTTTTCGCGTCACCTTCCAATTCATGCACAAAATTATGGTGGACGTCACTAAGATGTGTACTAGTGCGTACCGCTGATCACGGTGTTATACTCTCGATACAGGGGTCAGTTTTCCGGAGGGTAATACATTCTGCAAGAAGTATAACCCTACACGACTATGTAATGTCCTAGAACGGCTTGAGGGCCTGCTTTAATATTCATACCGTGAATTGGGGTGTCTATTGCCAATTCTGTGCAGCGCATTTACTCCCAGAATACCAGGTTGGAGTCTCCGAATCAAAGGAATGGTGATGTTATTGACTTTCCCGTTCGTCTCTCACAGAAGGTGGTAACGTTAACGAACGGTTTGACCCTCGATCTTCTAATTCACGCATAAAATTAAGGTGATTGAGTGGAAATGTGTATTAGTTCATACCTCTTAACATTGTGTTATACCCCCGATACAGCAAGTTAGATTTGCGGAGGGTAAGGCATTATTCAAGAAGTTTGACCGTACACATATAGGTAATATTCTACAACGGCCTGACGGCCTGCTTGAATATTCAAACCGTGATTTGAGGTGTCTATTAACCATACTGTTCAGCGGGTTTACATCCGGAATACCTGGTTTGTCTCTCCGAATCACAAGAAAATGTGAAGCTATTGACTAAGCAATTCGAGTGTCATAGAAAGTGGTAACTTTCTCGAACGCTTTGACACACAATCTTCTAATTCATATATAAAAAGACGGTATAATTCTGATATAATGTCTATTCATTTGTTTCCGTGAGCACTAAGGATGACACTCTCTGCAGCAGGATAGGTTCCAGGATTGTAATGTATTCGGTAAAAAGAAGGACTGTATACCAATTCATAATGTTCTCCTACGGATTGACCTTCATCTTTAATACTCATACCGTGAATTAAAGTGTCCATTGCCAATATTGTGCAACATATTGAATCCTCATATACCTAGTGTGATACTCGGAACCACAGGATAGGTGAAGCTATAGACTCAGCCGTTGGTCTGGCACAGAAGGTGGTAACGTTCTCGAACGATTTGATCCTCGATATTTTGACTCATACATGACGATAAGGTGCTCGTCACTGAACTGAATACTAATTTTGTTCTCTGAACACGAAGTTATACCCACGATACAGCGGGATATGTTCCATGAAACGTTCTGAAACGCATTGACTCTCTACTGTAGTATTAATACTGCGATTTACTGCTCCTATTGTCAATACTGTTCACCGGAATTACTCCGGGAATACCTGGTTTGTCTCAAGGAATCACAGGATAGTCTAAGCTGTTGACGTAACTGTTCGGCTCTCGAAGAAGATGTTAACGTTCTCGCGACGGTTTGGCCCTCGATCTTCCTATTGATATATGAAAATATGTTGTCCGTCTGCTTAAATCTCTACTAATTTGTTTCCGTGTGTACGCAAGACGCTCACTGCAGCTGGTTAGGTTCCAGGAAGGTAAGGTATTAGTTAAAAGTATTACATTATACCAATTCGTAATGTTCCCGGACGGTTTGACTTCCAACTCTAACATTCATACCGAGAGTTAAGGTGTATATTGCCAATACTGTTCTTTGGATTTAATCCCGGAATACTTGGTTTGACTCTCGGTATCACAGCATAGGTGACGCTGTTGACTTGGGTGTGCGACTGTCAAAGATGGTGATATCGTTCTCAAACGGATTGTCTCGCTACCATGTCTCGCTACCATCCTATTTATATATGAAATTAAGGTGCCCATCAGTGAATGCTACAATAATGTGTTTCTCTGAACGCGAAGTTATACTCTCGATACAGAGGGATTTGTTCTCTGTGGGTAAGGCCTTCCGTAGAAAATTGCACACTGTACCAACAAGTAACGCTCTCGACAGGTTTCACGCTATACTTTAATATTAATACCGTAAATTTACGTGCAAACTCTTAATAATGCAATGTGAATTGACTCCGGCAAGATCTGGTCTGGCCCTCGCAATCACAGGATAGGTGATGCTATTGACGTAGCCGTTCGAATCTTAAAGAAGGTGGTAACGTTTTTGAACCGTAAGACCGTCGATCATCTAATTCGTATATAAAATTAAGGTGTCTGTCACTATATTGTGTACTATTTTGCTTCTCTACACGCGAAGTAATTTACTCGATACAGCGGGTTAGCTTCTCGGAGGTAAGGCCTTCGGTAAAGTGTTTGACCCTATACCACTCCATAACTTCATACAACGGTTTGTCTCTACAAATTAATATTTATGTCGCGAAATAGGGTATCTAATGCCATACTGTACACAGGCTTTACACCTGGAATATCTGGTTTGACTTTCGGAATCACTGGACAGGTGAAGCTGTTGACATAGCCGTTCGGCTCTCAAAGAAGGTGCTAAAGTTCTCGAACTGATTGACGCTCGTGCCATCACTAAATTGTATACTAATGTGATTCTCTAAACACGAAGCTGTACTCTCGATACGGCGGGTCAGCTCCTCGGACGGCAGGGTATTGGTTCAGATGTTTTACTTTATAGCAATTGCAAAGTTCTGACAACGTGTAACTATCTATTTTCTTATTCAATCCACAAATTAAAGCACGTATTGCCAATAATGTACAGCGAATTTACTCCACAAATGCCTCGTTTGGCTCTGGGAATCACAGGATGGGTGAAGCTATTGACTTAGCCGTTCTATTCCAAATGATGGTGGTAACGGTCTCTCTCAGATTGGCTCTTGATCTTCTATTTCATTCATGAAACTAAGGTGCCCGTCACTGAAATGAAGACTAATTTCTTTTTCTGAACACAAAGTTATACACTCGAAACGGTGAGTTTGCTTCCAATGAGGTAAGAACATCGGTACAGTGTTTGGCTTTATACCAATTGTCAATGCTCTCAAGCGGTTTGACGCTATACTTTACTATTCAAGCCGTGAATTAAGGTGTCTATTGGGAATACTGTTCAGCGGATTTACTCCATCAATACCAGGATTGACTCTCGGAATCACTGGATATATGGGGCTACTGACTTATCCGTTCGCCTCTCGCAGGAGCTGGCAACGTTCTCGAATGGTTTGATTCTCGAGCGCCTAATTCGTGCATGAAAATAAGGTGCTTGTCACTAAAATGTATACAAGCTTGTGCCTCTGAACACGGTATTATAATCTCGATACAGCGGGTTAGTTTTTCGGAGGGTAAGGCAATCTGTATGGTGTTTGACCCTACACTTGCAGGTAATGTCCTACAACGGCATGGCGGCCAGCTTTAATATTCAAACCGTGAAATAAGGTGTTCATTGCCCATACTGTGCAGCGGATTTACTTCCGGAATATCTCGTTTCACTTTCTGAATCACAAGGTGTATGTAGCTATTGACTTAGCCGTTTGAATCTCAAGGAAGGTGGTAACATTCTCGAATGGTTTGACCCCTGATCTTCTTATACATAATGAAATTATGGTCCCTGTCCGATAAATGTATACTAAATTTCATCTTCTGAACTCGAACATATACCCTCTATGATGCGGGTCAGGTTCGCGGATGATACTGTCTTCGGAAAAGCGTTTGACTTTATAAAAATTGGTGACGTTCACAAACGGTTTGACACTTTATCTTAATATTCAAACTGTGAATTATGGTGTCTATTCCAAATAACTTTCTGCGAAATTACTCCCGGAATACCTGGTCGGTTCTCGTAATCTAGGGATGGGTGAAGCTATTGACTTAGGCTTTCGGCTCTCAAGGAGTGTTGCGATGTTCTCGAACATTTTGACCGTCGGTACTGTGATTCATACACGAAATTAAGGTGCCCGCCACTGAAGTATATACTTATTTGTATCTCTGAACACGAGGTTATACTCTCGATACAGCGTTTTTGGGTCTCGGAAGGTAAGGCATTCGGTAATATGCTTATCACTGTACCAATTAGTACCATTCTACAACGGTTTGACTATGTACGTTAATATTTATGTCCTGAACGAGGGTGTCTATTGGCAATACTGAACTGCGTATTCAATCCCGCAATATCTGGTTTTACTCTCGCTATTACTTGATAGGAGAAGATATTGCCTTACTTGTGCGACTCTCGAGATGGAGCGTAACGTTCGTCAACGGTTTGAAACTCGATCGTCTTATTGAAATCATGAAATTGAGGTAACCATCACTAAAATTTGTAGTAATATTTTCCATTGAGCACGATGTTATACTCTCGATACAACGGCTTTGCTTCGCGAAGGTGAGGCCTTCTGTGAAATGTTTGACTCTATAGCAATAAGTAACGTTCTACAATGGTTTGGATCTGTACTTCTATATTTATACCGTGAATGGTGGTGTATTTGTCCAAGACTGTACAGCGCATCTACTCCCAGAATACCTGGTTTCGCTCTCGGAATTACAGTATATGTGAAGCTATGGACATAGCCGTTCGGCTCTCAAGGATGGTGGTACCTCTCCCGAACGGCTTGACGCTTGATATCCTTATTCATACATGGAATTAATGTGCCCGCACTGAAATGTATACTGATTTGCTTCTCTGATCACGATGATATAATCTCGATACAGCGGGTTAGGTTCTCGGATAATAAGGCCTGCGGTAAAAAGTCTGACTATAGAACAATAGGCAACGATCTACAACGCATTGTCTTTTATCTTTAATACTGATGCCGTGTAATTGCGTGTCCAATGCTAATACTGTACAGCAGGTTTAGTCGCGGATTACCTGGTTTGACTGTTGGGATCACAGGATAGGTGAAGCTGTTAACTTAACGGTTCGTCTCTTAAAGAAGGTGGCAACGATCTCGAAAGGTTTTACTCATGATTTTTCTATTCATATATGTAAATAGGGTGCCCGTCATTAAATTCTATACTAATATGTTTCTCTCAGCAAGAAGATTTACACTCCATACAGCGGATTAGATTCACAGTAGGTAAGGTATTCGGAAAAAGATGGACTCATTAAAAATTGATAATGTTCTCCGAGGGTTTGACTCTACTTTGTATATATACATTCCTCGAATTGATGTGTCTATTGCCAACAGTTTTCTGCGATCTTACTCCAGGAATACCTGGTTTGACCCCTGGAATCACACGACTGGCGTAACAATTTACTTAGCCATGCGATTCTCAAGGAAGGTGGTTTTGTTCTCGAACGGTTCGACACTCGACCTTCGGATTCATTTGTGAAATTCACGTGCCCGTCGCTAAAATTTATTGTAACTTGTTCCACTAAACACGATGTTATACTCTCGATACAGTGGGCTATATTCACGACAGATAAGGCTCTCAGTAGTAGGTTTGACTCTATACAAATTGCTAATGCCACCCAACGGTTTGACTCACTACTTTAATATTCACAACGTGAATTAAGGCGTCTAATGCCAATACCGTTCAGGGGATTTACTCCCGGAATACCTGCTTTGTCCTTCGCAGTCTCTGGATGAGCGAAGCTGGAGTCGTAGCCGCCCGACTCGCATAGATGGTGTTTACGATCTTGAAATGCTTGACCCTCGATCTTCTAATTCGTATTTGAAGTTATGGTACACGTCACAGAAATGAATACCAATTTCTTTTTTTGAGCATGAAGTTACACTCTCGAACACTGCGGGTTAGCTACTCCAAAGGTATGGGCTTCGGTAAAACGTTTGTTTTTAGACCAATAGATAACGTCCGCAAACGGTTTGACCCACCACTTTAAAATTCAAGCCGTGAATTATTGTGACATCTGCCAATATCCTTCAGCGCAAATACGCGTTGGTCTTCCCGGGTTGACCCTCCGAATCACGGGATAGATAGAGCTGATCACTTAGCCTTTACCTCTCACAGAAGGTGGTATCGTTCCCGAACGGTTTGACACTCGATCTTCAAATTCATGCATGAAATTAAGGTACACATCACTGAAATCTATACTAATGTCTTTAACTGAACACGGACATATACTCTTGATACAGCGAGTTTGTTTCTCGGAAGGTAAGGGTTTCGATAAATGTTTTACTCTGTGCGAATATGTAGCGTTCTACAACGGCTAGACTCTGTACGTTCATATTTATTGCATGAATTATAGTGCGTATTGCCAATACTGTTCATCCGATTTACTCCCTCAACTCCTGGTGTGGCTCTCGGTATCTCAGGATAGGTGAAGCTATTGCCATAGATGTGCATTTCTCGAGGAAGGTCGTATCGTTCTTGAGTGGATTCACACCCTATCTTCTCATTCACACATGAAATTAAGATGCCGTCACTAAAATTTACACTAGTTTGCTCCTCTCAACACGAAGTTATACTCTTGATACTTTGGGATATGCTCCCGGAAGGTCAGGCCTTCCGTTAAACGTTTGACACAATACCAATAAGCAAATTTCTACAACGGTTTGACTCTGTACGTTAATATTTATATCGTGAACGTGGGTGTCTATGGCCAATACTGTATAGCGAATTTAATCCCAGAAAACCTGGTCTTACTCTTGGTATCACAGGATAGGTGGAGCAATAGACTTAGCAGTCCGAATCTCACAGAGTGTGGTATCGTTCCCGAACGGTTTGACACACGATATTCTTATTCTGAATGAAATTAAGGACCCCGTCACTAAAATGTTTACTAATTTCGTACTCTGATCACGAAGTTACACTCTTGATGAAGCCGAAGCGCTTCGGGGAAGGTACAGCATTCGGAAGAACGATTTACTTAATACAATTGGTAACGTACACAAACGGTTTGACGCTCAATTTTAGTATTCAAACCGTGAATTAAGGTGTCTATTGCCAATAATGTACAGCGCATTTACTACCGGAACATCTGGACTGACTTTCGGAACCGCTGGATAGGTGAAGGTATTTTCTAAGCAATTCGTCTCACAGGAGGTGGTAATCTTCTCGATCGGTTTGAGACTCGATCTTATAATTCATATATGAAGTTAAGCTGCCCGTCTCTATAATGTTAGGTAATCTGTTTCTCTGAGCACGAAGTTGTATCCACGATACAGCCAGTTATGTTTTCTGAAGGTAAGTTATC
This sequence comes from Euglossa dilemma, assembly GCA_002201625.1. NCBI lineage: Eukaryota > Metazoa > Arthropoda > Insecta > Hymenoptera > Apidae > Euglossa > Euglossa dilemma. The sequence goes on along the minus strand of NIJG01000100.1, from coordinate 203,486 downwards.
AGGTAAAGAGTATGTCGGTATGCCAATTGGTAACGTTCTCAAACAGTTTGACGCAGTACTTTTAAATTCATACCGTGAATTAGGGCGTCTATTGCCTATACTCTTCAGCTTACTAAGTCCCGGAATACGTGGTTTGACTCTCCGAATCACTAGATAAGTGAAGCTATTGACTCAGACGACCTTGCTGTGCGACTCTCAAATAAGGTGGTAAGGTTCGCGAACGGTTTGTCCTTCGACCTTCTACTTCAAACACAAAGTTCAGGTGCCTGTCACTGAAGTGAATAGTAATTTGCGACACTGAAGACGAAGATATAATCTTGATACTGCGTGTTATCTTCTCGGAAAGAAAGGCCATCTGTAAAAAATTTGAATGTATATAGATGTGTAAAGTTCTGCAACAGTTTCACTTTGTAGTTTTATAACCATACCCTGAAATAGGTTGACTAAAGCCAATACGTTATCGTCGATTTACACCCGCTTTGCCGGTATGCCTGACGGAATCACAGGATAAGAGGAGCTACTGACATAGCCGTTCGACTCTCAAAGAAGGTGCTAAGGATGTCGAGCGGTTTGACCATCGATCTTCTAACTCATGGATGAAATTAAGGTGTCCCCCTCTAAAATGTATAATAATTTGCTTCTCTGAACACGAAGATTTACTTTCGATACAGCGGGTTTGGTCCCCGGATGGTAAGGCATTCGGTAAATATTTTTCCACTGAACCAATTCGCAATGATCGACGACGGTTTGACTCCGCACTTTAATATTCATACCGCGAATTAGATTGTCTAATGCCATTCTGTACAGCGAATTTATTCCCGGAATAGCTGATTTGACTCACGAAACCAAAGGATCGGTGAAGGTATTGACATAGACATTCGACCCTGAAAGAAGTTGGTAGCGATCTCGAACGCTTCGACACTCGACCTTCTAATTCAAACATGAAATTATGGTGCCGGTCACTAAAGTGGATACTCATGTGTTTCTATGAAGATCGTGTTATGCTCTCGATATGGAAGGTTAGGTTCTGCGATGGTAAGGTATTCGGAAAAAAGTTTGGCTCTATTCGAACGTATAACGTTCTCAAGCTCATTAACGCTGTAATTTTATATGCAAACCGTGAATTTAGGTGTCTATTGCCAATACTATTCAGCAGATCACCTCCCGGAATACACAAATTGCCTCTCGGAATCACAGGATAGGTGAAGCTATTGACTGAGTCGTTCGACTCTCAAGGAACGTGGCTTAGTTCTCGAACAGATTGACCTTCGAAATTCTATATCATACATGAAATGCAGATGCCGTCACTAAAGTTTATACTAACTTGCTTCTCTGAAGAAGAAGTTATACTTATGATACAGCGAGATATGTTTTCGATATGTAAGGTATTCAGTAAAAAGAATGACTTTATACCACTAGGAAACGTTCAATAACGGTTTGACTTTTTACATTAATATTCATGACGCGAATTAAGGTATCCTTTGCAATTACTGCTCAGCGCATTTACACCCGGAATACTTGGATTGACTCTAGGAGTAGCAGGATAGATGAAGCTATTGACTCAGGCGTTCGACTCTCAAAGACGATGGTCACGTTACGGAACCGTTTCGCGCTCAATCTTCCAATTTATACGTGAAGTTATGGTGCCCATCTCTAATATGTATACTAATGTGGTTCTCTGAACACGTCGTTATACTCACGATACGGCCTGTTAGATGCCTGGAAGGTAATGCTTATCATAATAGGTTTGATTCTATACCAATAGGAATGGTTCTGCAACGGTATGGAGGTCTGCTTCAATATTCATATCCTGAATTAAGGTGTCCGTGGCCAATACTGTGTAGGGCATTTACTCCCGGACTACTTGGTTTGACTGTCAGCATCACCGGATAGATGAAGCTATTAACACAGCCGTTCGTCTCTCAAAGAACCTGGTAACATTACCGAACTGATGGGTACTCGATTTTGCTAATCATACTTGAAGCTAAGGTGTCCGTCTGCTGAAATGTCTACTAATTTGTTTCTCTGGTCATTAAAACGGGCTCGCGCAACAACGGGTTATGTTCTCGAAAGGAATGGTCGTCGGTAAACGCTTCGACTCCGTAGCAAGTGATACCTTTCTCGAGGGGCTTTTCTTTCGACATCAATATTCGTACCATGAATTAACGTGTCCATTGGTAATAGTTCACAGTGGATTGACTCCCGGAATACCTGGTCTGGCCCTCGGAATCGGAGGATAGGTGTGCATTTATTCACTTAGTCGTCCGCCTCTCGAGGAAGGGGGTAGCGATCTAGAATGGTTCGGCATTCGATTTTGTAATTCATACACGAAATTAAGGTGCCCACCACTTAAATATATACCAATTTGTTCCTCGGAACACGGTGCTGTACTCTCGATACAGGGAGATAGGCTTCGCGAAGGTAAGACGGTCGGTAATAAGTTTGTCTGTATACAAATTGTTAGCGTTCTAGAACGGATTGACGGTTTCCATCAATATTGATATCGTGAATTAAGTTACAGGGTAGTAACATCTTTGAGAATCGCACAGCTAAGTCAATGGATTCACATATCCTGTGTTTCCGAGAGTCAAACCAGGTAATCCGGGAGTAAAACCGCTGTACAATATTGGCACTGGCCACCATAATTCACTTTCAATAGGAAAGTAAAGCGCCAAGCCGTTTGAGAGTGTCATCAATTTGTATAAAATCAAACGTTTTACCGAAGGCCTTACCTTCCGCGAACCTCAGCGGCTTTATCGAGAGTATAAGTTCGTGTTCACAGAAAGAAGGTAGTATTCATTTCAGTTACAGACACCTAATCTTCATGTATGAATTAGAAAATCGAGCGTTAAACCGCTCGAGAACGTTGCCATCTTCTGTGATACACGAACGGCTAAGTCAACAGCTTCACCTATCCTGCGATTCCGAGAGTCAATCCAGGTATTCCGGGAGTAAATCCATTGTACAGTATTGGCAATGGAAACCTTAATGCGCTATATGAATAATAGGATAGACAGTTTAATTGATGGAGAAAGATAGCACTTGTTTTAGTGTCAAACTTTTTACCGAATACTTTACTTTCCGAGAACAAAATCGAGGATATAACATCGTGTTCAAAGAAACAAATTAGTTCACATTTTAGAGACGGACGAGTTTACTTCACATATGTAGTGCAAAATCGATAGTCAAACCGTTGGAGGTTGATAGCACTATTTATAGCATCAACCTGGTCGTTACAGGGCAGACCAATCCACCCGCCCACTTAATGTATTTATTGTTAGCATTATTAATTCTATTAAGTTATTCCCTGTCATTACTTAATTTTTGCATGTCCGACTCTTATATATAAGAGCATCTATCTCAAACGCGTGAACCTAACCGAAAACCAAAACAAAATCCAAACTCGCTACAAACGCGGCAGACAAATCCAACCCTACCACATGCCGCCATAATATAATGTCTATGTTATTGTCGTTTACTACGTCTATTTAGTTATTTCCTGTTTGTGTTTAACTCCTTCACGTCCGACTCGTGTATGTCTGATGACCTGAAGAGCGCGCCTCATGGCTTCCGCAATGGTAGCTGTGCGACAATCGTTGCGCCAGGTGAAATTTAGAAGGGTTCCATCATGAGCGGCAGTGGCCGTCATGTGGAAACCTTCATCGAGGAGGCGTATGACAAGCTGATGACTCAAGCGACTGTAGGATCAACCTATTGGACCCGAGTTTCGAAGAGGTGAGGCCAAAGCGACGTATCAACGGGGCCCTCATACTTGAGGCAGCGGGCCGGGAATCTAAGGCGGCCCTCCAGGACATAGGACTCAGACTGATTCGACCATCCAGTAAGGTTACAACTGCGTGTAACTGGGTTGGGCGACTCAGTTAGCCCCAAGGATGTTGCAGAAACGCTCGCAAAGATGGGCGCCTGCTACCCTACCCAGATTATGTGCAGCGAGATCCGCTCCTCCCCCTGCGGGTTGTGGACAATATGGTCGATATGCCCCCTCTCCGCCACCCACAGCATCTTGTACGGCTGAAGAGTAAGAGTAGGCTGTATCTCAGCCCACGAGCAGGCGCTGGAGGCACGACGGCTGGAGTGCTTCAGGTGCCTGGAGTTTAGGCATGTCAGGGCGCGATGCCCAAGCTATGTGGATCGGAGCGCAACATTCTTGCGGTGATGGGAGGCAGGGTTACCTGATGGCTGAGTGCAACGCCCCAGGTCTCAAATGCGATATTGCGATATTGCGATATTGCGCAGCCGATGGTCCTGAGGCCGCACACAGGATTAGCAGCATGACCTGTACCCTGTTCCCCTAAATCAACGCAGAGGAAGCGGAAGAGGATAACAACACGTAAACTAACAGAACGACCGGGCAGCAGCATTATATCCAGGCGAATATGAACCACTCCCGAATGTCACAGGGCCTGCTAGTGCAGACGCTTGCAGAGTCTGGCTGTGATTTGCGAGCCGTACCCGGTGCCAGACCGCAACAACTGTTCCTGGGACCTTCACGGAACGGACGCGGTGGTATGGAATGGAAACCCCCGAACCCCCCTGGCGCCGTTAGTACACACCGAGGGGAGGGACAAGTCCTGGTGTCCTGGTGCGCCCTGATAGTAGATGACTGCTACATCAAGCCGAACTGCAGCCTGGCGGAATACAAACGAGGACTGGAAGGGATAAGGGTGTATCTCCCACAATCCCAGCCGCTGCTCGTCCACGGAGATTTCAACGCCCACAAAACATCCTGGAGCTCTCTGAGGACGAACAAGATGCGCGAGACGCTGCACCTCTCGGCAGCCGGACTTACAACACATCTGTGAGGCTGGCGGGCCTGTCCGTCGAGTACTTGTCCTATGCCTCTCCGGCTTGCTGCGCGGAGACTGAACTGATAGAGGGAGGAAGGAGCGGTGGAGACCCTCAGCGACCAACCCTTGATAACCATGGTGTACTCCGCCCCTGCATGAAGAAGAAGAAGCGGCCCAACGGGCAAAGGAGCCCCACCGCGAGATCAGGACAACGGAACCAGCAGGACCGACGCGATATCTGACGCCTCGACGAGGGCACAGTTTTGGCTACGGCGCATGTAGATGCGTGACCGTCCGGTTATGAGGATGACCTCGATCCACAGGACGGCGGGGAATGGATCCGCGATGCCATGACGGCAGCGTGAGTCCTGACTATGGCGCATGCCGCGGCGAAACCGAAAAAGGCGGTGTTCTAGTTGCGCGAGTAGCCTGCAATGCGACGCGAACGGATAGTACGAGTCCATCGCCGACAGACCATCGCAGAAGAAGATCGTCAACAATTGAATAGCAAAACGCGCTGCGGGAGGAGTTACGTAGGGCAGGCAAATCGCCGCGGCGTACCATTGCAAGAGCCAAGGCAGGGCGTTGGGACAGTCTCCTGAGGAAGATCGACGACGACTACTGGGGACGACAATACCGACCGGTACTTGGGTGGCTACGGGGATATACGCCAAGACTCACACAGAGCATGGATCCCGACTTCCTGCGGCGAGTCGTCGACAGCCTCTTCCCGGTAGCATCGATGACTGCGGGGGAAACATCGATAGTTCCGTCGGCGGACTGAACAGCCTGAACGGAAAATCTTCTGGTCACAAGTAAGGAGCTGGGCCTGACGGCTGGAAAGCTGGGGGTGAGTAGGACAGCGCCCGGACTAGATGGAATTCCAGAATTCCCGATTGAAGTAGCACCTCTCGGGGGTGAGTGCGAACCTGGACAACAGTCAGTTCTGTATTCGGCATGGTGTGTCTACCATTGACGCCATCAAGCGCGTCAAGTGCTTGCCGGAGGCTGTCGTCCATTGCTGTGGGGTGAAGTTCGCTGTGAGCCCTGACGTCGCCATCACCTTCGATGCCCTGCACTGGACCGCCGTCGGTGCGACATTAGAGCATCGCAAGGTGCCGGCGCACCTGGCGTCGGTGATCCTGTACTACCTGTCCAGGGGGAAGTATCGAGAACCACAGGCGGTACGGCCGCGTCGTGAGGATTGCCCGCTGCGGTGTCCCGCAAGGGTCGGTTCTCGGGAAGATTCAGTGGAAGATGACGTACGACGTGGCTTGCTCCCGGTCAGCGACGGTATTACATGCTACGCCGATGACACGCTAGTGACAGCTGGTGGAAAGGAGTGGGAGAGGACGGCGAGGATGGATATGGTGGGAGTGGCATGAGTTGTGAAGAGGGTACATGATCTGCGACTCAGGATATCGCTGAGGAGGACGGATGCAATGTGGTTCCAGGCCGGAATTCGCAGAGGACCACCCCAAGTAGTGAGTGGTCCGTGTGGAGGATGCCCGGATCGTGGTTAGGTGATGAATTTCTGAACGAATCAGCCTCAAGCTGAACACTGGCTGACGTGTGGAACAGCTCTTCGGGGAGCTGGCGCCAAGATTGGAAGAAGTGACCGCGGCGCTGGGACAACTGCTGCCGAACACCGGGGGACTGGTTGCGAGAATGCGGCGCTTACGCGCTGAGATGATCGACTCCATGGCTCTATACGGAGCTCCATGTCTCTGTTCGGAGTCCCATTGTGGGCGGAGGACCTGATGGCCAGCAGGAAGAGCTGCGTCATACTTGCAAGTGTCTAGCCGGGGCAGGACATCAGGATATTGCGAAGATTCCTCAGTCTACCTTGTGATGCTGCCACGACGCTGGCGGGTCTCCTACCGCTGGAACACCTGGCGGTCATTCCACCGGTTGAAAAGAGCGACGAGAAGGATTTTAGCATTTTTAGGTCCCACAGTTATTATACTGCCAGGCTTCTTTTCTGCAAA
>NIJG01000100.1:110188-183322 GCA_002201625.1 Euglossa dilemma | reverse complement strand
CGGCGGAAGCCGCAACGCGGGCCTTTGTGGCAGCCAACTGCATTCTGACAGCCTCCAGCTTCTCCCTCAGGGTAGATACTTCTTGTCGGTCTCGTGAGCTTTCGATGCTGCAATCCAGCTGAGCGACGTCCGTTCCTTTATGCAGATCATCAGACGATGTTTCATTTCGCAACGTTACCATACGCAGGTAGCCGACATACGTTCCCGTCATGGATCAAATTTGTCACCGAAGGCACACTCCTTTCGAGAACCTGAACGGCTATTGAGAGAAACCGACTGATGGTTCTCTATACTTTAATATTCATACCGTGAAATATGGTGTCTATTGCCAATACTGCACAGCGAATTCACACCCGGAATATCTTATTTGATTCTCGGAATCACAGGATAGGTGTTGCTACTGAATTAGCTGTGCGACACTCAAAGAAGGTGTTAATGTTGTGGAACGTGCTGACAATCGATCGTCTTATTCATACATAAAATTATGGTGCGCGTCACGAAAATGTATTGTAACGTGTTCCTCTGGACACGAGGTTATGCTCCCCATATGGCGGATTAGGTTCTCGGAAGGTAGGCCTTACTGTTAAAAGTTTGACTCTATTCCAATAGGTTACGTTCAACAACGGTTTGACGCTCTGCTTGAATATTCATACCGTAAATTAAGGTGTCTACTGCCAATACTGTTTAGCGGCTTTGCTCTGTGTATAAATGGCATGACTTTCGGCATCACAGGGCTGATGGAGCTATGGACTTAGATCCTCGGCTCTCGAAGTAGGAGGTAAAGTTCTCGAACGGTTTGACTCTCGATCTTCCCATTCGTACATGAAATTAAAGTGTATGCCTGCTAAAATGTTTACTTTTTTCATTCCTTGAAAACTAAGATAGACACTCATACAGCGGCTTTGGTTCTCGGAATGTATGATATACCGTAAGAAACTTTACTCTATGCAAAGTGGTAACGTTCATAAACGGTTTCACTCTCTACTTTAATATTAGTACCGAGAATTAAGGTGTCCACTGCCAATTCTGTACAGCGGATTTACTCCCGGAATACAGTGCATAACTCTCAGAATTACAGGAGAGTAGAAGCTGGTGACATATCTGTGCGAACCGCAAACAAGGTGGTAACGTTCTGCAACTGGTTGACTCACGATCTTCTCACTCATACACGAATTTGAAGTGCCCGCCAATAATATGTATACTAATTTATTTGTCTGAACACGAAGATATACTCTCAGTACAACGGTTTAGGTTCTCGGAAAGTAATGTCTTCGGAATGAAGCTTGACGCTATACCAATAGGTAACGTTCTACAAGTGTTTGACGCCCCGCTGTAATATTCATACCGTGAATTAAGGCGTCTATTGTCAATACTGCACAGCGGATTGACTCTCCGAATACCTGGTTTGTGGCCCGGAATCACGGGATAGTTGAGTCTTCTAACATAGATGTTTGACTCTCAAGGAAGCTGGTAACGTTCTCGAATGGCAGGACTCACGATTTTGCTATGCATGCGTAATATTGAGATATTTATTACAGATATTTATTATATTTATTTTCTACATTGTCCACTAGTTTTCCTTTGTTAGTATTAAGTTAGACTCTCTCTGCAAGGGTTCGGTCCTTGGAATGTATGGTCCACAGTAAAATGTGTTTCTAGCTGCAAGTGATTACGTTCTCAAAGGGTTTCACTTTCGACATTAATATTCGTACCGTGTATTAAGGTGTCCTCTGAAAAGACTGTGCAGTTGCTTCAAAGGCAGATGCCCTTGAATGACTATAGGGACAACAGGAATGGTGATGGTATTCACATAGCGGTGAAGTTCTTGCAGGTCGTGGCAACGGTCACCAACGCTTCGGCAGTCGACCTGCCCAATAATGTTTAAAATAGAGCACCCAATTTTGTATAACGTTCAATTCCATGGTTTCCGGATTTCGCAGTATGACCCTCGCAAAAGCCGGTCCGGTTCTTTGAAAGGTATAGGTCTTCGGTGAAGAGTTTGATTCTACATCAAGATTTAACGTGCGCCAAAGGTCTGACTCTCTACATTACTATTCATACGGTGAATTATGGTTTCTCTGGCTAATACTGTACGGTGGATTGTCTACCGTAGTATATGATGTGACACTCGGAATAACAGGGTAGATGATGCTATTGACTTAGCGATTCGTCTGTCAATGGAATTGATAACGATCTCGACCGGTTTGACTGTTGAACTTGTTATTTAAATATAAAATTTAAATGTCCGTCTGCTACACTGTCCACTAATCTGTTTCCGTGGACATTAAGTTAGACACTCGCAAGTTCGTGGTTTGTTCTATGAAGGTAATGCTTTCGGCAAAAGGTTTGACTCTATAGCAATAGGAAACATTCTACTGCGGTTTGACTCTCTACTTTACTAATCATACCGTGCACTTAGATGTATATTGCCAATACTGTACACTGGATTGTCTCCAGGAATTCCTGGTTTGACCCTTGGAATAACGGGATAGGTGAAGTTATTTACTTAGCGGATAGACAATCACGTGAAGTGGTAAGGTTCTGGAACTGTTTGCTACCTTGTACATTAATTTATTTCCCGGGACTTTATTTTAGATTCTCATTACAGCGAGTTAAATGTTCGGAAAATAGGGGTCATCAAATGCCCATAATATGCACCGTAAATGTGCAGGTGGATTGGTCTGCCATGTATGGGGCCGGTGATGCTGTGGGTAAGTTTCGGTTGCGCACTCGTGTTTGGGTTACAAACTGTACTCGGGCATACATGATTCGGACATGAAGAAATTAAGCAGAAATAGGAAATAGCTTACCAGAATTATGGAATGCCAGATATAAACAAATTAAGTGGGCGGGTGGATTGGGCTGCGTAGTAAGAACCGGGATAGGATTTGGTTCGGTTTCGGTACATTCCCCTGTACGACTCCGAGCAGTTTCTCGTATCGCTTCGCGGATCTCAGTTTCAGTGGTGAATGTTTTGTGTTCTTGGAGAAGTGGTTGCGTGAAGTTCGTGCGTGTGTGTAATTGTGTTTATTGGACCGTCGTAATCGTGGTTCGCGTCGCTGTGAAACCTTAAGTGAATGATGAAGGTAAAAACGCCGCTATTCAACGCCTCACTTCTACAAAGTGATCACGTACCCGGTGACTGCCTGGATGACAGCCCGCAATAATGTTTAATACTAGGACGCGGAATATACATCGCATGGACAGAAGCATGTGAGAAATCAAATGATGTTACACAAAAGCAACTAATTTCCCTGTTGCATGCGCGCAAATACATTCTTACGATACGAAATCAAAGAGTGTATCGCATATTAACGTGACATTTTGTTCCCATTGCAAATTCGCGATTGACTTGCGATACATGATTCAGCCATGGAATTTCAGCGATACAGAGTTCAATTCCGTCTAATTATTGGCTGATCAGGAAACAGATTCTTTTTCTTTCCATGCCGCTTAGTTGTGAAGTACTCTGTGAAATATTACATATACGTCTTCAGTTCTAAAGGTACGAAATGTGTTTCCGAACAACCAAACACAGATATGTCCTCCTGCGCTAAAAAACGAAATTTCACTTTCTGGAACATATTACATTTGGTCCCGCATCGAGAAAAACGAAGTTACTTTCCGAATAACATAATACGATGAATGAGGGTAACTTGATGCAAACGAGTGAAACAAACGGCTTTGGATTGAAACTCGCTGTCAAAGCAACGATTTTTACAGTTTGTTTGCTGTATGCGCGCAAATACATCACTGTGGTGCAAAATCTGCGTGAGTATCGCATATTTAATGTGGCACATGGTTTCCCAAATCGCGCGATTCGACTGCGATACCACGCAAATTATAAATTTCAGCGTATCAGCGTCAACGTACGTGTTGTTATTACTTGATCGCAGAGCAATTTAATTTTTGCCTTTCTTCATGCAGGTTATGATTGATGTTGGCTCTGATATAATACATTTACCACCTCTGATGGGAAAAAACGAAATTACTTCCCGAAAAACCAAATACAATTATGCCCTCTATCGGAAAGAAACAACTTTACTTGCCGAACAACATAATACAATCAGGCACTCTGGCGGGAAAAAAGAAAATTACTATTCGGTAGACCTGGTACGATGAATAAGAATTTTGTCGCGAACGACCGAAAGAAGCGGATTTGGACAGAAATTCGCAATTAATGTAAAGATTCTTGTAGTCTCTTCGCTATATGAGCGCAGGAACATTCCGATGATGCGAAGTCAACGTGGGTATCGCATACTTACGTGACTTTCCACTCCCGTTGAGAACGCACTTCACTTGCATAGACCGAATCAAGTGAGAAATCTGAGAGTTTAAGCGGTAGAATAGGTGTTATCATTCGTAAGCTCGGAAAGTGAGTTCCTTGTTTTCTTCATGAGGCTTAATTGTAAATTTGGCTGCCGAAGAATGCATTTACGTCCTCTTTTCTGAGAAAACAAAATTATTAGGAAGCACTGATAGTAATTTTGTTTTCTCCAATTTGTTTTTTCAAATTATGTCCTCCGTCCGGAAAACACGAAGTTTCCTGCGGGACAGACTAATACAATTAGAAATTCTATAGAGAAAAACCGAAATTACTTTCCGTGGAACCTAATACATTGGATGAGAGTATGTTTTAGGCAAGCAACTGAAATATACGGATTTGGGCAGAAGTTTGATGTCAAGGCAACCATTTCTATTGTTTCTACGCAATTTGCGCGCAAATGCGGTCCAATCATCCTAAATCAGCGTGACTATCGCATATTTACGTGACATTTGATTCGACTAACAAATGCAAGATTCACTTACGGACCACGATTCAAGAGAGAAGTATCAGGTTTTCAGGGTCATAGTACGCGTTATTGTTGGGTTGATCGAAATGCAATTTCGTTTTCTTTTTATCAAGTCACATTTACTTGCAGTGTTCGGAAAGAACGAAATTACATTACGATCAACCTTGTACACAATGGTCCTCTGCCGGGAAGAAACTGAATCACATTGCTGGCATCCGAATACAATTAGATCCACTATCGCGAAAAATCGGAATTTCAATTGGAAGAACCAGATGCAGAGAATGAGTGCAGATTAGATAAACCACTCAAGTCTTCGGATTTGGACAAAAATTCGCTTTCGATGTATCGATTTTTATAATTTATCCGCCATATGCAGGAAAATATCTTCCAATGGTACGGAATTAACGAAGGTATCGCATATTTACATTATTCTTGTTTCCAATCGCTTACGCACGATTCACATACGAAGCAGGATTCAATAAAGGAATTTCAACGTTTCGTCGTCAGAATATGCGTTATTTGTGTTCCTGGGAAAGTAATTTCGCTTTATTTTCACGTGTCTTAATTGTGAAGTTCGATGAGATGGAATTCATTTGCGTCGTCTGTTCAGAAAATTCGATATTACATTTGAAGCATCCAAACACAATTTGATCCTCTGCCCGGAAATGACGGAATTACTCTCCGAAAAGCCGAACATTATTTGGTCCTTCGCCGGGAAAAAAACGAAAATTCTATCCAAACAACCTAATACAATTTGATCGTCTACCTGCAAATCCAAAATTATTTTCCGTAAATCCTAATAAATGAATAATCGCATATTAGAGGCAGGCGGCAGTTGTACACGGATTTCGACAGAAATTCGCTGTATGAGTAACGAAATTTTTAATATCTCCGTCCTGTGCACCGTATCATGTTCCAATGCGAATTCAATGTGAGATTATCTTATTAACATGCTATTTGACATTCTCATTGCTTACGTGCCATTCACTTACGAAGCAGAATTTAGGCGAGAAATATCAAAGACTCAGCTTCAGAATACGTGTTGATATTGTGATGTCCGGAAATAAATTTCGTTTTTTTCCGTCATGTCGGTTAATTTATAATTGACATTGAAAAAATACATTTACTTCTTCTGTTCGAAAAAAAAAGAAACGTAAACAGTTCCGGAGCAACCTACAACAATTCGGTGCTCCGAAGGAAGGAAACGAAATTACTTCCCGTATAACGTAATACATTTAGCTTATACTTCGGGAATGACAACATTACTGTCGGTCCAATCAGGTACTCTGAATAAGAGAATATTTGATGCAAATGACTGATATAATCAGATTTGGAAAGATATTCGCTATCTAAGTAACGATTTTTGTAGCTTCACTGCTCCGTGCGCTCAAATGCGTTCTATTGATGCAAAGCAACGTGAGTATTTCATATTTGCGTGACATTTAGTTCTCATCGCAAACGCATGAGTATCTTGATATGCACGATTCAAGCGAGAAATTTCAGCTTCTCAGTGTCAGTACACGTGTTATTATTTCGTTTCTAAGGATGTAATTTGGTTTTTTTCTTGCAGCTCAAGTGTGTAGCTGGATGTGATGGAACATTTACGTCCCTTGTTCGGAAAAAAACGAAATTACTTTACGAACAACATAATATAATTAGGCCCTCCGACGGGATAGAGCGAAATTTCTGTCGGATCGATCAAATACTATGAACGAATGCATATTTGTTGCAAATCTCTGAAATCAATGGATTTGAGCAAAAATTCGTTTTTGAAACTAACGATTTTTGTAGTTTCTCCGTTGTGTGCGAGCAAATACGTTCCTATGATGCGAATTCGACGTGTGTACCTCATATTTACGTGACACTTGGTTCCTCTCACGAACACGATATTCATTTGCAAAGCACGATCCAAGAGAAAAATTTCAGATTCTCTGTGTCTGAGTACGTGTATTGGTTGGGTTATACGGTAAGTAATTTCGTTTTATTTTTCTCCATGTGGCTTTATTGTGAAATCAGCTGTAAAAAAAAAACACATTTACTTCCTGTGTTCGGAATAAACGAAATTACTTTTCGAGGAACCAAATTTAATGAGTGAATCCGTACCTGATGCAGACGACTGAAATCAACAAATATGGGCAGATATTCACTGCCAAGGTAACGATGTTTATGGCATCTACGATCTATGCGTACAAAAAAGTGTCAATGCTGCCAAATCAGCATCAGTAACTTATATTTACATGTCTTTTGATTCTCATTGCATACGCGCGATTCCCTTGTGAAGCGCAATTGAAGCCAGAAATTTTAGCGACTCAGTTTCAGAAGATGTGCACCATTGTCTTGTGGGAAAAGTAATTTCGTATTTTTCTTCATGCAGCTTTAATGTGAAACTGGCTGTGAATAAATATATTCACGCCCTCGATACGGAAAAACAATCGAAAATACTTTCCGAACAAGCAAATGCAATAAGGTCGTCTATCGAGTAAAAACGAAATTACATACCGAAAAACCTAATAAAATGAATGAATGTATATTTGATTCTAACGCCTGAAGTAATGTAATTTGGACAGAAATTTGCTGTCAATGTAACATTGTTTACAGCTTACGTGCCATATGCCCGCAAATTAGTCCTAATGATGCGATATCAACGTGAGTGTCGCATACATACGTGCCATACTATTCCCATCGCAAATGTGCCATTCACTTTCGATTAAATCTAGAAATTTCCGCGCTTCAGGATCAGAATACGTGTTATTATTTACTTGGTCGGAAGTTAATTCCTTGATTCCCTTCATGTTGCTTAATTGTGATGTTGTATACGCAATAATACATTACTTCCCGAGCTTGGAAGAATCGAAATTACATTCCGTGTAACCTAATACAATCAGGTCTACCATCGGTTGTAACCGAGATTACTTTCCAACCAGCCTAATGCAATTAGGTCTTGATTCAGGAACGAATTAAATATCTTTCCAGAAATCATAATGCAATGAATGAGTGCATATTTTCTCCAAACCATTGAACCGACAGATTTGAACGGATATTCAATAACAATTAACGGCTGGTACAGTTTCTCTGCTCTACACGTGCATATACTATCCAGTGATTGCGAAATAAACGTGTGTAACTCATACTTACATGACTTTTGCTTCCCATCGCAAACGCGGCATTCACATGGGAATCTCGATTCAAGCGGAATGTTCATCGAATCAGCGTTATTCAGCTTTAGAATACGAGCTGTTATTGGGTTGTATGGAATGTAATACCGTTTTTCTTTTTCCCTCGTGGTAATTGTGGAATTGCCTGCATAATATTACATTTACTTCCTCTGTTCGGAAAAAATTAAATTGCATCGGGAATACCCAAATACAATTAGGTCCTTTGCCGGAAAAAAGAAATGAACTGGTATATGACATGTTTAACATCGCATTTGACTCCTACCGCAATCGCGCGGTTCCTTTGTGACAAATGCTTCGTACGAGATATTTCAGCGTATCAGCATCAGAATACCTGTTATTATTGGATTGTTCGAAATATAATTTCCTTTTACTCCAAACCACCTAATTGTGATGTTTACTCTGAACGAATACATTTACGTTCTGTGTTCCGAAAATACGAAATTACTATTCGCACAATGTAGTAAAACTGTTTCTTCCGTCGGGAAAAAAACGAAATACCTTTCCGAAAGGCCTAATTCACTAAATGAGTAGTGTATACTTCATTCATACGACTGAAATAATCGAATTTGGACCGGTATTCGTTAAAAATGCAACGATTGTTATAGTTTCTCCGCTATATGGCCGTTCCTACGATGCAAAATCTACACGTGTATCGTATAATAACGTGGAATTTGGTTCTTCTGGCAAATGCATCGTTCACTAGCGAATCACGATTCGAGCGATATATTTCAGTGCCTCAGCGAAGGAATACGTGTTATTATTGTGTTTTTCGGAAGGTCGTTTCGTTATTTATCATATGGCTTAATTGTGATGTTGACTGCGAACAAATATACTTACGTACTCGCTTCGCAAGAATAGAAACTACATTCCTCGCAGCAAAGTACAACTATTTTCACCGTCGGGGGTATATATTACTTTCCGGACAGCATACTATAAATAGGATCTCAATCAGGAAGGAACGAAGTTTCTTTCCGAACATCATAGTACAATTAGGTCCAGCCTGGGAAGTACCGAAATTACGTTTTAGAACAAGATTACTAAATTAAGTCTTCTATAGGGAAAAAACAAAATTACCTTACGTAAATCTCAATATAATGAATGACTATATGTTTGACACAAACGTCTGACATAAACGGATTTAAACAGATATTCGCTGTCAGAGCAACGATATTCACAGTTTGTCCGCTATGCGCGCAAATACGTTGCAATAATGCGAAATCGGCGAAATGTCGAAATCACAAATTTACGTGTCCTGTTATTCCAATCGCAAGCGCGCGATTCTCTTTCGATGCGCGTTGGAAGCGAGATATTTCAGCATATCTGCGTCACAATAGCTGTTATTGAAGGGTTCTTTGGAAAGTCATTTCGTTTCATCCAATGCGTTCTGACTGTGAATCTGTCTGCGACAAAATACATGTAAATCCGCTGTTCGCGAAAAAGAAAAAATAAAAAAAAGGAAGGAGAAGGTAGCGGGACTACCTTCCGGTCAACATAATACATTTAGGTCCTCTATCAGGAAAAAACCAAATTTCTTTCCGAACAGACCAATACAACGAGTGATTGCATATTTGATGCGATCAACAGAAATCAACGCATTCCGACACAAATGTTCCATCAAATTATCGATTTTTGTAGTTTCTTTGCTCTATGCTCGCAAACACGGCCAAATGATGAAAAATCAAAGCGAGTATCGCATATTTACTTGACATTTGATTCCAACGACAAACAGATGATTCACATGCGAAGCACGAATACATTGAGATATTTCCTCGTGTCAGCATCAGTGTTCGTGTAATACTTGGTTTGCACAATTTTACTTTGTCCTTTTCGTCTTGCGGCTTAATTGTGAAGATGACAATCACTTTCCGAATAAGGTAATACAATTCGGTCCTCTATCTAAAAAGAACGTAATCACTTTCTGAAAAGCCTAATACAATGAAGTAGTGTATATTTGATGAAAGGGACAGAAATGAATCGGATTTTGACAGAAGTTCACAGTTAAGGTAACGATTCTTATAGTGCCACAGCTCTGTGCGTCCAAGTACATCCTAATGATGCGAAATCAACGTCAGTATCTCATATGTACATGAATTGCGATATCCATTTTCAAACTCGCGATTCACTTGCGAAGCAGGATTCAAGCGAGGGATTTCAAAGTTTCAGCGACAGAATACGTGACATAACTGGTTTCATTCGAAAGAAATATCGTGTTTTTCATGCTGCTCCAGTGTGAAGTTGGCTGCGAAAGAATACCTTTACATCACCACTTAGGAAGAAACGAAATTTGCTTTTGAACATGCTAATACAATTAGATCCTGTAACCAGAATAAACGATATTACCTTCCGAAGAACCTAATACAATAAGTGCGTGTATATTTGATGCAAGCGACTCACAAAAAAGTATTGGAATAGAAATTCCTAGTCACAGTAACGAATTACTGGAGATAATTCAGCGTCTCAGCCTCATATTACGTGTTATTATTAGTATGTACACAGCAATTTCGTTTCATTTCTTACATACGGTTTAATTTAGAAGTTGTACGTGACAGAATGCATTTACGTCATGTGTTCGAAAATAATGAAATTACTTCCCTACCGTACTAATGATGTTTGGTCTTCCGTTGGGAAAAAAATAACTGCTTTCCGAAAAGCATAATACTATGAATGAGTTTATATTTGACGCAATCTACTGAAATAACCAGATGTGGACAGAAATACGCAGCCTGAGTAACAATTCTTGTAGTTCCTCCGCACTTAGCGCGCAAATAGATTCCAATGACGCGAAATTAATCTGAGTAACTCATATTTACATGACTTTTAATTCGCACAGCAAACGCGAGGTTCACTTGCGAAGCACGATGCAAGCCAGAAATTTCAATGTTTCAGCGACAGGATACTGGCAATTATAGTGTTGTTCGGAATGTAATTTCGCTTTTTTTTCTTATGCGGCTCAATTGTGACGTTGGCTGCAAAATTGTACATTTACGTCCTCTGCCAGGAAATATTGCAATTACTTTCCGTACAACATAGTAAAGTCATGTCCTGTATCGCGAGAATTCGAAATGACATACCGAAAAATTTAATTCAATGAATGAGAGTTTATTTGCTACAAACGATTGAGGTTATCGAATTTGCGCATATATACGCCATAAATGTTGCGAAGTTACCGTTCACAACATGAATTACTTTGTCTATTGCCAACAGTCAGCAGCGGATTGACTCCCGGAATACCTGGTTTGACTCTCGGAATATGAGTATAGGTGCGTTTATGACAATATTTAGTTAAACTATATGTTATTTGATATGATTTCCTGTGCATGTACCTGCTTTTGCTGATCGACACGAATAGAGTGGTCTTGTAGTTGCGTTCGGTAGATCGGAGCAACACTACTGTACTGTTGTCAATAATTTCTTTAACCGTAATGTTGTACAGCTTGCATTCTTTCCATTTGGCATTTATTTATACGCATACCCTAATTTACTGTTATGATATTTTCGACTTTCTAAAAAATTTTCAATTTTTGGTTTCAAGAATTGTATTTCTCAGTAAAAGTGCCTTTGGAATTAGTTGAGTGTCCGTTTATGACAATATTTTGTTAAGCTAGTTGTTATTTTATATGATGGTCTGTGTACGTACCTACTCTTCCGGGGCTACACTACCGACGTGTTCTTGTAGGTGCGTACCACAGATCGAAAGAACACTACTGTATGATTTTCGATAATTTCATTAACCTTGATTTTGTACCGCATGCATTTTTCCCAGTCTGCCATTTATTTATACATACTCTAATTATCTGCTATGATATTTTCGATTTTTTACAAGATTTAAGATTTATAATTTAAAAAATTGTATTTCTTAGTGAAAGTGTGATACGAGTTAATTGTTTGTACGTTTGTGACAATATTATGTTAAATTCTTTACTTCCTGTGACTGCATGAATGCCCACCTACGCTGCCGGAGTGACACGGCTGGATGCTCTTCGTCAATTTCTTTACACTCGATTTTGTCACGCATGCATTTTACACAGTTTTCCATTTATTTATACATACTGTGATTTACTGTTGTGATATTTCTGGATTTTCCACGATTTTCAATTCTTAATGCATAAAATTGTATATTCTATTAAAAGTGCCGTTTGATTTAGTTGAGATTATGTTTATCATAATATTTTGCTAAGCTATATCATAATATTTTATATGATTGTCTGTATACACCGATGCTGTCGGTGCGACACGACTGGCGAGGTCTTGTAATTGCGTACGGTAGGGCGGAGAGGCACTTCTGGATGATATCGTTAATTTCTTTAACCATGATCTGGAACCGTATGCACGTTGTCACGATCTCCCGTTTGTTTATAGAGACTGAAATTTACTCTTCTGGTATTTTCGATTACTTTCAAAATTTCTAATTTTCTGGTTAATAATTTGTATTTCTTAGTGAACGTGTTTTAGAATTAGATGAGTTTACGATTATGACGATATTTTGTTAAGCTGATAATTACTTCATATTATTTTTCATATTCGTGCTCACGTTGCCGCAGCTACACGACTGGAGAGGTTTTGTTGTTGCGTACGGCAGAGCGGAGTGACACTACTGTATGATCTTCGATAATTCCTCTAACCTTGATATTGTTCCGCATTCTTTTCTTCCTAGTCTTCCATTTATTTATACATACTGTTATGTACTGTTACAATGGTCTCAATTTTATTCAAAATTTTCGATTTTTATTTTATAAAACTATTTCTTTGTGAAAGTGTCTTGGGAATCTGCTGAGTATACTTATATGACGACATTTGGTTTGTCATATTGTTATTTTACATGATTGTCTCTGTACATACTATGGCTGCTGGAACAAGACGACTGGCGAGGTCTTGTAGTTGCGTACTGAAGGTCTAGGCGGCACTACTGGACGGTCTTCGTTAATTTCTTTACCCATTATACTGTACCGTACGAATTACATCGCGGTTTTCTATTCATTTATGCATACTGTAATTTACTGTTATGATATTTCCGATTTTTTTCAAAATTTTCAATCTTTATTTCAAAAAGTTGTCACTCTTAGTGAAAGTGTCTTTGGAATTAGTTGCATGTATGTTCATGACGATATTTGGATACGCTTATTTTACTTTATATGATTGCCTGTAAGCCAACTTACGTTGCCGCAGCCACACTACTTGCATGATCATGTAGCTGCGGACGGCAGGGCGAAATGTCACTACTGGATGCTTTTTGTTAATTTCTTTAACATTGATTTTGTTCAGAACGCATTCTCTCGCGTTTTTCCACTTATTTCTACATACTGTAATTTATTGTTATGATATTATCGATTTTTTTCATAATTTCCACTTTTCTTCTTCAAAATTGTTGTTCTTTGTAGAAGTGCGTTCGGAATTAGTTGAGTGCACGTTATGACAATATTTTGTTAAACACTTTATTACCTTATATGATTGTCGCTATACTTACCTACGCTGCCGGAGCGACACGATTGACCAGGTATTCTAGTTGCGTACGGCAGATCGAAGCGGCACTACTGGATGGTCTTCATCATTTTCCTCAACCTTTATCTTTTGCCGTATGCAATATTTCCCAGCCATCCATTTATTTAAACATTCTGTAATTTAGTGTACGATAGTTTCGATATTTACCAATATTCCCAATTACTAATTTCAAACATAGTACTTTTTATGAAAGTTGTCATTGGAAATAGTTGAGTGCACTTTAATGACCATATTTCGTTAAGCTTGTTGCTATTTTATGTGATTGTTTGGACACGTACCGACGCTGCAGGAGCAATACGGCTGGAGTTGCCTTGTATTCCTCAAGTTAATCCGCTCAACAGCATTGGCAATAGAGACCTTAATTCACGGTTTGAATATTAAAGTAGAGCGACAAACCGTTTGAGAGATTTGCAAATTGGTATAAAGTCAAACGCTTTATAGATAACATTACCCTCCCAGGACATGACCCGCTGTATCGAGGGTATAACATCGAGTTCACAGAAACAAATTATTATTCATTTTAGTCACGGGCACCTCAATTTCATGTATGAACACGTACATCAGAGTCAAACAGTTCGAGAACAATCCCACCTTCATTGAGGGTCGAACGGCTAAGTCAGTGGCATCACCTATCCTGTGATTTCGATAGTCAAACCAGGTATTCCGGGAGTCAGTCCACTGTATAGTATTACCAATGGACACTTTAATTCATGGTATCAATATTAAAGTAGAGCGTCAAACCACTGGAGTACGTTACCGACTGGTATAGTGTCAAGCGTTATACAGAAGGCCTAACCTTCTGGGAACCAAACCCGCTCTATCAAGTCAATAACTTCGTGCTCAGAGAATCAAACTAGCATTCGTTTCAGCAGACGGACACATTATTTTCATGTATTAATAGCAGAATGGGGAGTCATCCCGTTCGAGAAAGTTACTACCATCTTTAAGAGTCGAACTGCCGAATCAACAGTTGCACCTATCCTTTGATTCCGAGGACCAAACCAGGTACTCCGGGAGTAAATACGCTGAACAGTATTGGCAATGGATACCTTAATTCTCGGAGTGAATATTAAAATGAAGCGTCACATCGTGCGAGAACGATACTAATTGCTTTAAAGTCAAACGTTTCAACGCGTGCCTTACCGTCCGAGCAGCTAGCACACCGTATCCAGACTGTAGCTACGTGTTTATTGAAACACATTAGTATACCACTTAGTGACGACTCATTAAATTCATGTAAGAATTAAAACATCGAGAGTCAAAGCGTTCGAGAACGTTACCACTTTCTGTGAGAGACGAACGGCTACATCAATAGTTTCACCTATCCTGTGATTCCGAGGGTAAAACCAGGTAGCCCGAGAGTAAATCCGCTGAACAGTATTGGCAGTAGGCTTCATAGTTCACGATATAAATATTAAAGTAGAACCTCAAACTGTTGTATAACATTACCTATTAGGATAAAGCAAAACTTGTTACTGAATGTATTAGCTTCCGAGCACCTATTCCGCTGTATCTGGAGTATATCGTTGTGCTCAGAGAAACACGTTGGTATGCACTTTAGTTACGGGCACCTTAATTTCATGTATCAATTGTCATGTGGAGTGTCAAATCGCTCGAAAACGTAACCACCTTCTTTGAGAGTGGCACGGCTATGTCAATAGCTTCACCCTTCTTGATATTCCGAGCGTTAAACTAGGTATTTTGGGAATAAATCCGCTGAACAGTGTTGGCAATAAACGCTTTGATTCACTGTACGAATGTTAAATTACAGAGACTATCCGTACGAGAACGTTTCCCATTTATATGCCGTAAACCATTTTGCCGAAGACCTTACGTTCCGCGAACGTAACTCGCTGTATCGAGAGTGTAACCTCGTTGTCAGAGATACAAATTAGTACACATGTTAGTGCAGAGACACACAACTTCTTGTATACAAAAGAAGATCGAGAGTCAAACCGTTGGGTAACGTTACCACCATTCTTGAGTGTCGCACAGGGCTAAGTAAATAGCTTCAGCCATCCTGTGAAACGGAGAGTCTCGCATGGAACTCCCGGACTACAACCGCGGTACTGTTTTTCAATGGACACCATAATGCGCGGTATGAATATTGAAGTAGAGGGTCAAGCCGATAGAGAATATTACCGTTTCGTATAAAATCATTCTTTTACCGAATACCGTACCGCACGAGAACATATCCCGGTTTAGCGAGTGCCGTGCTTAATGTTCACGGAAACATATCAAATCAAATTAGCAGATATTTTAGGTGGCGGACATGTAATTTTCATGTATGAATAGCAAAATCGAGAGTTAAACCGTTTGAGGACATAACCACATCCTTTGAGAGTGGCACAGCTACACCAATACCTACAACTACCCTGTGATTTCGAGATTAGAACCAGGTAATCCGGGCGTGAATCCGTTGTTCACTATTGTGAACTATTTTGTTCGCTGTTCACTAGTTATTAATATCAAAGTAGGGGGTCAAAACGTCGGAGAACATAACCAGATGGAATTAGGTTAAATATTTTACCAGATACGTTACCTTCCACGTAATTAACCCGCTCTAGCAAATGTCTTGATTAGTGTTCAGGGAAACAAATTAGCAGACGTTTCAGTCGACGGACACTGTAATATCATGTAACAATAGGAAGATCCAGGGTCACACAGTCCGAGAATGATATCACCTTCATCGGGAGCCGATCAGGCAAATCAATCTAGGTTCTCCGGGAGTAAATCCGCTGAAGAGTTTTGGCAATAGGCACCTTATTTCACGGTTTGAATATTACAACAGAGCGCCAAACCGTTGAGAGGGCGATACCATCCTCTGTGAGAGACGAACGGCTAAGGCAATAGCTTCTCCTACCCAGATATTGGGAGCGTCAAAAAAGGTATTCCTGGCGTAAATCCGCTGAACAGTGTTGGCAATGGACACCTTAATTCACGGTGTAAATGACATTGTACAGACACAATCCGCTGTAGAACCTTACCTATTTGTATATAGTAACAGTTATTACAGAAGGTGTTACCATCCGGGGACACTACCCGCTGTCGCGATTGACTTGCTTAGTCTTCACGTGATCGAATTAGTAGAGATTTGGGCAGACGGACACCTTGCTTCCATGTATGGATAAGAAGATCGAGTGTCAAATCTTTTGAGAACGTTACAATCTTCTTTGTGAGACGAACGGCAATAGTCAATAACTTCACCTATCCTGTGAACCGAAAGTCAAACAAGCTATAACGGGAATAAATCCGCTGAATAGTATTGGCAATCGACACCTTAATTCACGGTATGAATGTTAAAGTGGTGAGTCAAACGGTCGGAAAACATAACCAGTTCATATAATGTCATTCTTCTTACCGAACACTTTACCTTCATGAACCTAACTGGCTTCAGAGAGAGTCTTGCTTAACGTTCAAGGAAACAAATTAGTAGACATGTTAGCAGAAGGGAACCACATTTTCGTGTGTATATAGCAAAATCGAGAGCCAAACCTTTAGGAAACGATACCACCTTCTTTAAGATTCGAACGCCTAAGTTAGCAGCTTCACCTATCCTGTGATACGGAAAGTCAAGCCAGGTAAGGCCGGTAATAAACCGCTAAAAGGTATCGGAAATAGGTACCTTAATTCGCGATATGATTATTACAGTAGGGAGTTAAACCGTTCGTGAACGATAACAACTGTTATAAGGCCAAACGTTTTATTGAATAACTTATCTTCCTAGAACCAACCCCAAACTAGCGATTGTCTACCGTAGCGTTCAAGAAAACAAATTAGTAGATACTGTAGCAGACGGACAACTTAATTGCATGTATGAAAAGGAAAAACCAGAGTCAATCCGTACGAGAACCATAGCATCTTCTTTCAGAATCGAACGTCTATGACATTCGTTTCACATATCTTGTTATTCCGTGGGTCCAACCAGGCATACGGGGAGTCAATCCATTGTACAGTATTACCAATGAACATGTTAAACCACGGAACGAATATTGATGTCGGGAGTCCCACCCTTCGAGAAGGTTATCACTGTCTATGAAGTCGAAACGTATGCAGAAGATCTACCCTCCCGTGAAATAACACGCGCTCTAAAGAGAGAATAAATTCGCGATCAGAGAAAAAATATGATAGACATTTTAGGGACGGGACTGAACATCGTTTATAAAATGGAAGATCGAGGGTCAAAACGATCGAGAACGTACCGACTTGTTTGAGGATCGAACGGCTAGGTCAATTCCTACACCTATCCTGTGATTCCGAGGGTCACGCCAGGTATTCCAGGAGTAAATCCGCTGGGCAGTATGGGAAACAGACGCCTTAATTCACAGCTTCAATATTAATGTCGAGAGTCAAACCGACAGAGAGCATTACCACTGAGCATAAAGTCACCCCTTCTACAGATTACCATACCTTTCGAGAACCTAGCCCGCTGTAGCGAGTGTCTTGCTTAATGTGTACGGTAATAAATTAGTAGACATTTTAGCGTACGAACACCACATGTTTGTATAAAAATATCAGAATCTGGAGTCAATGCGTTCCAGAACGTTACCACCTTCTTCGATAGGCGAACTTCTAGATCAATAGCTAAATCTATCCTATGATACCGAACAAGGTATTCCAGGTGTCAGTACTCTATACTACTGGCAACGGACACCTTAATTCACTGTATGAATATTAAGGTTGAGCGCCAAACTTTTGTAGAACGTTACATATTGGTATAATATCAAATGCTTTACCCGAAACCTTACCCTCCGAGAACTGAACGAGCTGTATCGAGAGTATAACTTTGTGTTCAGAGATACCAATAACTGTGCATTGAAATGACGGGCACAGTAATTTCATGTATGAATTGGAATATTCAGGCACAAAACGTTCGAGAACGTTAACACCGTCTCGGAGAGTCCATCGGCTGACTCAGTAGCCACGCCTCTCCTGTGATTGTGAGAGTCATAGCAGGTATGCCTGGAGTAAATCTGCTGAACGGTATTGGAAATAGATATCATAATACACGGATTGAATATTATAGCCGATGTTTAAACCGTTGTAGAACGTTACCTACTGGTATGAAGTGAAACGTTTTATCAATTTCCTTACGAGAACCTAACCCGCTGCAATGAGAGTGTTGTTTAGTGTAAACGGAAACAAATTAGTCTACATTGTCGTGACGGGCGCCTTAATTGCATGTTTGAATGAGAAGATCGTGACCATCGATATTCCAAGTCATACTTGAATTTGAGGTCCCGTCACGAAATTGTATACTAATGTGTTTCTCTCATCACGAAGTGATACTCTCGATACGTGGGGTTAGATTCTCGGACGGTGACACCCTCCGGAAGAGTATTGACCATATGCAAATTGGAAAAGTTCACCGACGGTTGAGTCTCTGCCTTAAAATTAATACCGTTTGATTTAGCACGATTATTGATAACACAGTTCTGGTGATTCACTCCAGGAATATCTGGTTTGACTCTGGGAAACACAGGATATGTGAAGCTATCGACTTAGAAGCCAGACTCTCAAACTAAGTTGTGACATTCGGCAATGATTTGACTATCGATTTTGATACTTATGCATGAAAATGTGGAGCCCGTCTACCGAAATCCCGACCAATTTGCTTTCGTAAACATTAAGGAAGACACTCGCTACAGCGGGTTATGCTGCTTGGAAGGTAAGGTCCTCGGTACAAAGTTTGAATCTTTAAGAATAGGTAATGTTTTACAACCGNCGAAATCCCGACCAATTTGCTTTCGTAAACATTAAGGAAGACACTCGCTACAGCGGGTTATGCTGCTTGGAAGGTAAGGTCCTCGGTACAAAATTTGAATCTTTAAGAATAGGTAATGTTTTACAACCGCTGGACGCTGTACTTTAATATTCGAGACGTGAATTCAGATGTCTATTACCAATACCGTTCAGCGGATGTACTCCTGGGATGAAAGGCTTGACTCTCGCAATCACATCTCTAGGTGAAAGTATTGACTCAGACGTTCGACTCTCAGTGATGGCGGTGACGTCTCGAACAGTTTGATCCCCGATATTCTAGTAGATACATGAAATTCATGTGCTCGTCACTAAAATGTATATTAATTCGTCCCTCTGAACACGATCTTACACTCTAGATACAGCGGGATAGTTATTCGGAGGGTAAGGTCTTCGGTAAAACGTTTGACATTATACCAATAGTCAATGCTTTCAAGTGGTTTGAGGATCCATTTTACTATTGAAACCGTGAATAAAGGAGTGTATTGCCAATACTGTTCAGGCTATTTAGTCCCTGAAGAATTGGTTTGACTCTCCGAGTCACAGAATTGGTGAAGCTATTGACTAAGCTCTTTGCCTCTCAGACAATGTGTTAACGTTCTCGGACGGTTTGGTGCTCGATCTTCTAATTCATGAGTATAGTTATGGTTGCCGTCTGCTAAAATA
This sequence comes from Euglossa dilemma, assembly GCA_002201625.1. Classification (NCBI taxonomy): domain Eukaryota; kingdom Metazoa; phylum Arthropoda; class Insecta; order Hymenoptera; family Apidae; genus Euglossa; species Euglossa dilemma. Next base: position 163,428 of record NIJG01000100.1, on the reverse strand, counting down.
TCTATTAATTTGTTTCCGTGAGCATTAAGCAGGACACTCGCTACAGGGGGATATGTTCTATGAAGATAATGTATTCGCAGTAAAGAAGGACTTTATACAATTGGTAATGTTCCCCGACGGATTGATTCCCTTCCTCAATGATCATAGTATGAATTAAGGTGTCTATTGCCAATATTGTACAGCGGATTTTCTCCCGGAATACCTGGTTTGACGCTCGGATTCGCAGGATGGCTGGAGCTATTTACTTAGCCATTCGTTTCTCACAGAAGGTGGTAACGCTCTCGAGCGATTTAACTCTCGATCATCTGATTCTTGCAGGAATTTATGTTGCCGCCACTAAATTGTATACTAATGTGTTTCCCTAAAGACGAAGCTATACTCTATGCGGCAGATTAGCTTCTCGGAAGGTAAGGCCTTCGGTAAAAAGTTTGATCCTATACCAGTAGGTAGCGCTCGACAATGGTTCGCTTGAGTACTTTAACATTGATACAGTGATTTATGGTGTCTGTTGTGAATACTGTACTGGGAATTTGCTTCCGGAATACTTCGTTTCACTCTTGGAATCACAGGATAGGTGAAGCTGTTTCCTTAGCCGTTCGTCTCTCACAGAGGGCGGCAAAGTTCTTGGGCGGTTTGACCTTCAATCATCCAATTCATACATGAAGTAAGGAGCCCGACACTGAAATGAATGCTAATTTATTTGTCTGAACTCGAGGCTGTAATCTATATATAGCGGGTAACGTGTCTGACCTTACACGAGTAGATAATGTTCTACAACGGCTCGAGTGCCTTCTTTAATATTCAATTCGTTTATTAAGGGGTCAATTGCGAATACACTTCAATGAATTTACTGTCGGGTTACCTGGTTTTACTTTCGGAATTATAGGATAGGAGGAGCGGTTGACATAGCCGTACGACACGCAATGAAGTTAGTATCATTCTCTAACTGCTTGATACTCGATATTCTAATTCATATGTGAAATTATGATGCCCGTCACTAAAATGTATAATAATTTGCACGCTGAATACGACGATATAATCTTGATAAAATGGGGCAGCTTCTCGAAAAGCAAGGAATTTGGTTAAGTGTTTGACTCTACAGCAATACGTAACCATCTTCCAGGGTCTGATTCTCTACTTTATCATTCATGCCGTGAGTTAAGGTATCTATTGCCAAAACAGTCCAGCGTATTTACTCCCGGAATACATGGTTTAACTCTCGTGATTAACGGATATGGTAATTTATTGGCATAGATCTGCGTCTCTTACAGAAGGTGGTACCCTTCTCGATCGCTTTGACCCTCGATCTTCTAATTCATACATGACCATATGACGCACATCACCAAAATGTGTACGAATGTCTTTGTATCATCACGAAATTATACACACGATACGGCGGGTTAGCTTCTGGGAAGGNCTGCTTGATACTCGATATTCTAATTCATATGTGAAATTATGATGCCCGTCACTAAAATGTATAATAATTTGCACGCTGAATACGACGATATAATCTTGATAAAATGGGTTAGCTTCTGGGAAGGTAAGGTCTTCGGTAAAAGGATTAACTGTATACCAATAAGTATCATTCAATAACGGTTAGACTCTGCGCTTTATCATTCAAACCGTGAGTACGGTGTCTAATGTTAATCCTGTTCAGCGGCTTTTCTCCCGGAATACATCCTTTGACCTTCGGAATGAAAGGATAGATATCGACTTAGCAGTTCGGCTCTCAAGGAGAGTGGCGACGTTCGCGAACTGTTTGACTCTCAACCTTCGGATTCATATATGAAACTAAGATCCCCGTCACTAAAATGTATACTGGTTTGCATTTCGGACCACGAAGTAATACTCTCGATACAGCGGGATTGCTTCTCAGATGGTACGGCCTACGACGAAAAGTTAGGCCCATTACCAATAGGTATTGTTGTACAACTGTGTGATTTTGTCCATTCATATTGATTCGGTGAATTAAAGTGTCAATCGCCAATACTGTTCAGCGGATTTACTCCCGGAATAACTGGTATCACTCTCGCAATTACAGGATAGGTGAAGCTATTGACATAGCCATTCGGCTCTCAAGGAGGGTACTGACGTTCTCGAACTCCTTGGCCCTCGATCATCTGATACATAGATGAAACTAAGGTACCCGTCACTAAAATGTATACTAATTTGATTCCCTGAACACGAAGATATATTCGCGATATAGCGCGTTAGCTTCGCGGAATGTAAGGCCATCGGTAAAGAGTTTGTCTATATTGCAGAAGGTATCGACCTACAACGGTTTGACTCTGGACATTAATGGTTATACCGTGAATTAGGACGTATGATGCTTATAGTGTATAACGGATTTACTCCCGAAATACCTGGTTTAACTCTCGGGATCACAGGATAGGTGAACCCATTGGCTTAGTTGTGCATCTCTCATTATTCCCTGATTACCTGGATTGCCTCTCAGAATCACAGGATAAGTAGAGCTATTGGCTTCGCTGTACGAATCTCAAAGGTGGGGGTACCGTTCTTGAACGATTTGACACCCGGTCTTCTTATTCATAATGAAATTATGGTCCCCGTCGCTAAAATGTTTACTAACCTGATCCTCTGGACACGAAGCTATACACTCTATACAGCGGGTTAGGTTTTCGGAGGGTAAGGTCTTCGGTGATGCGTACGACTCCGCACCAATTGTTAACGTTCTCGAATGGTTTGACGCTTGATCATATAATTCATAAGTGAAATTATAGTGGCCATCACGAGTCTGTATGCTAATAATAGTAAATCTATAAATAAATGTATACCAACTCTCGTTGCTGCGGGATAGGTTCATGGAGGCTTAGTTCTTCAGTAAAACGTTTGACATTATTCCAATATGGAACGTTTTACAAGGGATAGACTCTGTACCTTAATGTTCAAGCCGTGTATTAAGGTGTCCATTGACAGTAATGTACAGTATATTGACTCTCGGAATGCTTGGTTTGTCTCTCGGAATCATAGGACAGGTGAAACTACTGACTGATCCGGTCGACTATCTAAGAAGGCAGTAACGTTCTCCAACGGTTTGACCCTCGACATTCTAATTCATGGATGAAAGCAAGTTGGTCGTCACTAACATGAATACCAGTTTGATCTTCTGAACACGAAGTTAAACTGTCGATGAAGCGGGCAAGGTTCGCGCAAGATACGAGCGTCGGTAAAACGTTTTTCTTCATAACAATTGGTAACGTTCTACAATGGTTCGACGGTCTGCTTTAATGTTCAAACCGTGAACTGAGGCGTCTATTGCCAATGATATTGAGCGGATTTACTCCAGGAGTACCTGGTATGAGCCTCTGAAGCAAAGGATATGTGAAGCTTTTGACATAGCTATTCGAATACCATAGTTTGTGGTAATGGTCTTGAACTGTTTTACCCTGAACCTCCTAATTTATACATGAATTTAGGATGCCATAACTATAATGTATATTAATGTGATTCTCTAAACATGAAGTGATACTCGCGATACATTAAAATAGTTTTTCGGAGTGTAAGGTCTTCGGTAAAACGTTTGACTTTATAGCAATTGGTAACGTTCTCAAACGGGATGACGCTCTATTTTAATATTCAATCCGCGAATTAATGTTTTTACTGCCTCTACCGTACAGCGCATTTACTCCCGATTTAACTGAATTGACACTCGGAATCGCAGGATAGGTGAAGCCTATGTCATAGACGTTTGACTCCCAAAGAAGGTGGGAAGCGTTTGAGACTCGATCTTCTAATTCATACATGAAAGTTATGTGCCCGTCACTAAAATGTATACAAATTTCTTGCTTTGAGTACGAAGTTATTCTCTCCATATAGTGCGCTAGGCTTTCGGAAGTTAAGGCCTTCGTTATAGAGTTTGACTCTATAATTATACGTAACGTTCTTCCACAGTTTGACTCTATACATCATTATTCATACCTCGAATTGAGGTGTCTATTGCCAAAACTGTTCAGCGTATTGACGCCCGGAATACATAGTTGAACTCTTGGTATCACAGGAGAGATGAAGCGATTGAATTGGCCGTTCGACTCCCAAAAACGGTGGCATCGTTTACCAACCGTTTTGCTCTCCATTTTGCTGTTTATACCTGAAAGTGTGGTGCCCGTCTGCTAACATGTCTGCTAATTTGTTTCCGTGAATATTAAGCGAGGCACTAGCTACAGCAGATTATGTTCTCGGATTGTAAGGTATTCGGTAAAAAGAAAGGCTATATAAGAATAGGTATCGTTCTGCATCGGTTTGACGCTATACGTTAATATTCAATCTGTGACTTAAGCTGCCGATTACCAATACTGTTCAGCGGATATATTCCAGGAATAACAGGTTTGACTTTCCGAATCACTGGATAGGTGAAGCTATTGACTTAGCCGTCGTCTCTCACAGAAGGTGGTACGTTTCTTACGCTTTCACCCCCGACCTTCTACTTCGTACATGAAATATATGTGCCCGCCACTAAGAAATGTAAACCAATTTTCTTCTCTCTACCCGAAGTTATACTGTCGATACCGCGGATTTGTTTCTCGGAAGGTAAGTCCTGCGGTAAATAGTTTGACTCTATACCAATCCACTTTAATGGTTATACCGCGCAATAGGGTATCTACTGCCATACTGTACAGCGGACATAGTTCCGGAATACCTGGTTTGACTCTCGGAATCACTGGATTTATGATGGTATTGACATACCCGTTCAAATCTCAAAGATGGTAGCAACTTTCTCGATCGGTTTGACACTCTGTCTTCATACTCATAATGAAATTACAGTGTCCTTCACCAAAATGTATACTAATTTGGTCCTATGAACACGAAGTTATGCTCACCATACGGTTGGTTAGCTTCTGGGATAGTAAGGAATCCGGTAGAAGGAATGACTTTATACGAATTGGTAATGTTCTCCAACGGTATGACTCGCTATGTTAATATTCATGCCGTTCAATAAGATGTCAATTACCAATTGTCCTCAGCGGATTTACTCCCGGAATACCTGATTTGACTTTCGGAAACGCAGGATCAGTTTCGCTATTGCATTATGCGATCGATCCACAATGAAGGTGGAAACGACCCCCAAAGGTATGCCCCTCGATCTTCATATTTCGTACATGAAATTAAGGTGCCAGTCGCTACAATGTATACTTATTTGTTTCCTATTACATTAAGCAACACACTCGCTGTAGCGGGTTAGCTTCTGGAAAGGTAATGCCTTCGTTAAAGCGTTTGTATCTGAAACTGTATGTAACGTTCCTGCACGGCTTTTCTATCCACTTTATTATTCATACCGCAAATTGCGGTGTCTATTGCCGAAGCTGTTCAGCGGATTTTCTCCCGGTATACCTGCTTTGCCCTTCGGAATCATAAAATAATGGGAGAAGCTATAGTCTTAACTGCACGACTCTTGAATCATGGTGGTTACGTTCTCGCACTGTTTCACCCTCGATCTTCTCATTCATACATGAAGTTCAATAGCCGTCACTGAAATGTATACCAGTTTCTCTTTCTGAACACTAACTTATGATCCCGATGGAGCCGGTGAGATGCGCGGAAGGTAAGTCCATCCGTAAATAGTTTGACTCTATACCAATTGGTATTGTTCTTCGACAGAGTGACCTTCTACTTTAATATTCGTTCCGTGATTTAATGTGACTATTGCCAATACTGTTCAGCGGATTGACTCCAGGAATACCGGATTTGGCTATTGGAAATACAGGATGGATGAATCTATGGACATATCCGTTCGACTTCAAACGAAATTCGGAATGATCTCGTAGAAATTGACACGTTAAAAATAATATCTCTATAGCAAGTGGTAATGCTCACCGACTGATTGTGCTTCTACTTAAATATTCATGCCGTGAATTAAGGCGTCCATTGCCTATACTGTATAGCGGATTCGCTACCGGAATTCTTGATTTGGCTATCGGAATCACAAGATAGTTGAAGCTATTGAATTCGAAGATCGAGGGCAAAACCGTTTGAGAACGCTACAACCCTCTTTGAGAGTCGAACGGATACGTCAATAGTTTCACCTAACCTGACATTCCTAGAGTCCATCCAGATATTCCGGCAGTCAATCCGATGAACAGTTTTGGTAATAGACATCTTAATTCACAATTTGAATGTTACAGAAGGGCGTAAAACCGTTTGAGATCGTTTCCGATTGCTATAATGTCAAACGTTTTACGGATGCGTTTACCTTCCGCGAACCTCACCCGCTTCGTCGAGAATGTAACTTCGTGTTCAGAGGATGAAATTAGTAATCAGTTCAGTGACGGGTGTCTGGACTTCATGTGCAAATTAGAAAATCGAGTGTCAAACAGTGCGAGAACGTTATCGCCCTCATTGAGATTCGAACGACTCAATCAATAGCTACGCCTATCCTTTAATGCAGAGAGTCATGCCAGGTATTCGTGGAGTAAGTCCCCTGAACACTATTGGCAATAGGCCGCTTAGTTCAAGGTCTGAATATTAAAGCGGAACGACATACCGTTGTAGAACGTAACCCATTGGTATAGATTCATACATTTCACCGACTGTCCTACCTTCGGAGAATCTAACCCGCCGTATAGAGAGAATAACGTCGTGTTATGAGAATGAAGTTAGCAACCATTTCAGTGACGGGTAACTTATCTTCATGTATGAGTCAGATGACCGAGCGCTGAACCGAGCGAGAACGTTACCACCTGCATTGGGAGTCCAACGGCTAGGTCAGTAGCTTCACCTATCCTCTGTTTCCGAGAGTCGCACCAGGTATTCCTGAAGTAAATCCGTTGAATATCATTTGCAATCAACATGTTAATTCATGGCTTCAATGCTAATGTACAGAGTCAAACCGTTTGTGAACGTTTCCAACGGGTATAAAGACGTTCCCTTTATCGTTTACCTTACCACCCGGGAACATAACTTATAATGGGTATTACTTCGGGTTCCGGGAAGCAAGTTAGTGGACATTTCATCACGACGACACCTTAACCTTATGCATGAACGAATATTCTTATCGATATTTCTTGATCAGAATATCGTGTGTCAAACCGTTCGAAATCGTTCCCACCTTCTTTTGGTAGTCGAATGGCTATGTCAATGGCGTCACTTTCCTGTGATTCCGAAAGCCGAATCATGTATCCCAGGTGCAAATCCACGCTACAGTTTTGGTACTAAACACCGTAATTCACGGATTGAATACTAAAGTAGTAGGTCAATCCGTCGGAGATCATTTCGAATAGGTATAGAGTCGTTCCTTTTACTGAATAGCTTGCCCTCCGAGAACCTAACCCGCTGTACCGAGAGTATAACTTCGGGTTCAGGGAATCAAATTAGTAGACATTTCAGCAGACGGACACCTTATTTTCGTATTTGAATAGCAAGATCGAGAGTCAAACCGATCGAGAACATTACCGCCTTCTTTGAGAGTCGAAAGGCTGAGTCAATAGCTTCACCAACATTTGTGATTCCTAGAGTCAAGCGTGGTATTCCAGGAGTAAATCCGCTGAACAGTATTTGTAATTGAAACGTTAATTCACTGAATGAATATTGACTGTTGACAGTCAAACCGTTTGTGAACGTTACCAATTGGTGTAACGTCATACTCTTTATCGCATACCTTACGTTGCTGGATCATAACCCGCGTTATCGTGAGTATAACTTCAGGTTCAGAGCAATAAATTAGCAGACATTCTAACGTCTGGCACCTTAATTTCGTATATGAATTAGAAGGTCGTGTGTCAAACTGATCGGGAACGTGGCCACCTTCTGTGAGAGACGATCGGCTATGACAATAGCTCCAACTATATTGTAATTCCGAGAGTCAAGCCAGGTAAGCCGAAAGTGAATCCGATGACGAGTATGGCAATCGACATATTAATTCCCTGTATAAAGTAGAGTGTCAAGGAGTCGGCGAACATTACCAATTCGTATTAAGTCATTCTTTCCTTCCGAGAACCTAACACGCTGTATCGAGTGTCTCGCTTATTGCTCACGGAAACAAACTAGTAGATGTTTTAGTGGACGGGCACCTCATTTTTGTGTATAAATGTCAATATCGAGAGTCAAATAGTTCGAGAATGTTGCAACCTTCCTTGAGCGTCGCAAAGTTAAGTAAATAGCTTTACATGCCGTGTGATTCCTAAAGGCAACCAGATATTCCTGGAGTAAATGCGCTGTGAAGAATTGGGTATAGACACATCATCTCACGGTTTGAATATTATCGCAAGCCGGCTAGCCGATGTATAGAACTACCTGTAGGAGTAGAGTCTATCCTGTTACAGAATGCCTCACCCTCCGTAAAACTAACACGCTGTATTGAGAGTATAACGTGGTGTTCAGGGGTACAAGATACTATACATTTTAGTGGCGGGAACCTTAATTTCATGCATGGATAAGGAGATAGAGTGTCAAACCGTTCGAAAACGTTACCACCTCCAGTTAGATACGAACGGCTATGGCAATATTTTCACGTACGCTGCGATTCCGACAGCCAAACCAGGTTTTCCGGGAGTAAACCCGGTTAACAGTATTGGAAATAGACACCATAGTTCACGGTTTGAATATTAAAATAGAGCGTCAAACAGTTTGAGAACGTTACAACCCTCTTTGAGAGTAGAACGGATATGTTAATACCTTCACCTATCCAGGGATTCGGAGAGTCAAACCAGGTATCCCTGGAGTAGATCCGCTGAACACAATTGCCATTAGGCACCTTAATTCACGGTTTGAATAGTAAAATGGAGCGTAAAACCTTTTGAGAGCATTGCCAATTTGTATAAAGTCAAACACTTTACAAATGGCCTTACGTTCGTAGAAGCAAACTCGCCGTTTGGAGAGTATAGCTTTGTGTTCAGTGAAAGAAATTAGTCTTCATTTCAGTTACGGGCACCTTAACTTCATTTATGAATTACACGGTCGAGTGTCAAACCATTCGAGAACGTTACCACCTTCTTCGTGAGAGTATCGGCTAAGTCAATACCTTCACATATCGTGTGATTCCGAATGTAAAACCTGATATTCCGGCAGTAAATGCGGTTTACAGTATTGGTGACAAACATCTCAATTCTCAGTTTGAATATTAAGGAAGGCCGTCAAGCCCAACTAGAACGTTACCTATTACTGTAGGTTTAAACTACTTTCAGAATGCTTTACCTTCCGTAAAACTGACCCGCTGTATCGAGGGTATAACAGCGTATTCAGATGTGTGAAATAGTATACCATTTAGTGACGAGCATCCTAATTTCAAGTATGAACGGAAGATCGATGGTCAAACCGATTAAGAAAGATAACACCTTCTTTGGGAATCGAAGGGCTAAGTCAATAGCATCACCTGCCTTGTGATTCCGACAATCAAACCAGGTATTCCAGGAATATATCAGCTGTGGAGTTATGGCCATAGATACCGTATTTCACACTATGAATATTAAGGTAGAGATTCATACCGTCTGTGAACATCATGATTTGGTATAAGGATATTCCTTTACCCTATACCATACCTCCCGAGATCGCAATCCGCTGTAGCGATTGCCATGCTATGTTTTCACGTAATCAAATTAGTAGCATTTTAGCACGCCGACACCATGTTCTGACGTTGGAATAGGAACATCAACGGTTAAACCGTGCGAGAACGTTACCATCATATTCCAGAGTCGCACAGCTGAATCAATAGCTACACCTGTCCTGCGATTCCAAGGGTCAGACCAGGTACTTCGGGAGTCGATCAGCAGTGCAGTATTACGAATGGCACACGCTAATTCACGGCATGAATATTAAAGTAGGACGTCCAACCGTTGTAGAACGATAGCTATTGGCATGGTGTTATACTATTTACCGGGGACCTTACTTTCCGAGGACCTAACCCGCCTAATCGATTGTACAGCTTCATGTTGAGTGAAAAAAGTTAGTACAAATATTAGTGACAGGCATCCTAAATTTATGTATGAATTAGAAGGTCGAGGGTCAAACCACTCGCGATCTTAACCACTTTATTTGACAGCCGAACGGCTAAATCAATGGCATCACCTATCCTGTGATTCCGAATCTGAAACCAGGTGTTCCTGGAGTATATCCATTTGACAGCATTTGCAGTGGAGACCTTGATTCACGGTGTGAGTGACATAGTATGGAGTCAATCCGATGGAGATCCTTACATATTGTTATGCAGTGACACTTATTACCGAATGTCTTACCATCCGAAGACAATACCCGCTGTAGCGATTGTCTTGCTCAGCCTTCATGTGATCAAATTAGTAGACATTTTGCCGGACGGACACTTTTTCTTCATGTATATATACAAGGATCGAGTGGCAAATCGTTCGAGAACGTTCTTTGTGAGGCGAGCGGCTATATTCAGTGACATCACTTACCCTGAGCTACGAACGTCAAACCATCTATACCGGGAGTCGATCCACTGAATATTATTGGCAATCGACATCTTAATTCACGGTTTCAATCCTAAAGTAGATAGTCAATGCATTTGAGAACGTTACCGATTGCTATAAAGTCATACGTTTTACCGACAGCTCTACCTTCGGAGAAGCTAACCCGCCGTATCGAGAGAATAACATCGGGATAAGAGGAAGAAGTTAGTAATCATTTCAGTGACGGGCAGCTTAAGGTAACTTATTAATTAGACGATCGAGGGTCAAACCGTTCTAGACCATTACCACATTCTTTGAGAGTTGGACGGCTAAATCAGTACCTTCACCTATCCTGTGAATTCGACGGTGAATTCTAGTATTCCCGATGTATATCCTCTGTACAGTATTGGCAATGTACATCATAATCCTCAGTATAAAGATTAAAGTACAAAGTCAAACTGTTCGAGAACATTTCCAATTGGAATAAAGTGAGCCGTTTTACCGGAGACCTTACTGTCCGCGAACCCGACTCCCTGTACCAGGAGTATAACGCAGTGTTCAGAGAAACAAACTGATTTGCACTCTAGTGAAGGACACCTTAATTTCGTGTACGAACTAGCAGATCAAGACACAAACCGTTCGAGAAAGCATTCACCTTGTTTGAGAGTGGCACTGATACGTCAATAGCTTCACCTATCCAGGTATTTGGGGCGTCGAACCATGTGTTCCAAGAGTAAATGCGCTGAACAGTATTAGCAATAGATGCCTTATTCACGGTTTGAATGTTAAAGTAGAGCGTAAATTCGTTTGAGAACGTTTCCAATTCCTATAAAGTCAAACGTTTTACCGAAGACGCTACACACCGAAAAACTTACCCGCTGAATCGAGAGTACAACATCGTGTCAGGTGGCACGAATTAGTATACGTTTCAGAAACGAGCACATTAATTCCATGTATGAATTAGATTATCGATGGTCAAAGCGTTTGTGAACATTACCGCCCCCCTTGATAGTCGAACGGCTATGTCAATTGCATTACATATCCTTCGACTCCGAGAGAAAAACCAGGTAATCCGGGAGTAAATCGGTTGCACATAATCGGCAATATGCACCTTAATTCTCGGTATGAATATTAAAGTAGTGCGTGATTCCGATAGACAAACCAGGTAATCCAGTAGTAAATCTGCTGAAGAGTATTGTCAGTTGACACTTTAGATCACGTTACAAATACCAAAGAAGGGAGGCAAACCGTCGGAGGACATTGCCAATTGGTATTGATTCAAGATTTTTGCGGAAGCACTTACCTTCGGAGGACGTAACCCGTTGTATCGAGAGTGCAATGTCGAGTTCAAAGAATTAAATTAGTATCCATTTGAGTGACTGGCACTTTAATTTCACGTTGGAATAAGAAGGTCGAGGGTCAAGCCGTTGGAGAACATAACCAAATTTTCTGAGATTTGCACAGCTAGGTCAGTAGTTTCACGTGTCCAGTGATTCCGTGAGTCAAACAGGCACTCCGGGAGTAAATCCGCTAACGAGCATTGGCTATACATACCTTAATACACTGTAGGAATATTAAAATGTTGAGTCAAACCGTCGGAGAATATTAAAAATTTGTATAAAGTTATTCCTTCTATCAAATATCTATCCTTCCGAGATTCCAATTCACTGTAGCGCTCTTCTTGCTTAGTCTCCACGTGTACAAATTAGTAGACATATTAGCAGACGGACATATTATTTTCGTGTGTGAATCGGAATATCGAGGGTCAAACCGTGCGAGAACGTAACCACCATCTTCGAGACTCGCACAGCAAAATCAATAGTTATACGTGTCCTGTGATTGCGCGCATCAGACCAGGTATTCCGGGATACAAACCACAGTCCAGTATTTCCAGTGGAATCGTTCATTCACTTTATGAATATTAAAGTAGGACGTCAAACCGTTGTAGAACTTTAACCATCGGTATCGAGTTAAACTTTTTTCCGCATACCTTACCGTCCGAGAACCTCACCAACTGCATCCATGGTATAGCTTGGTGTTCAGAGATACAAATTAGTAGACACTTTAGCTGACGAATGACTTATTTTCATGTATGAATACAAAAATCGATAGTCAAGCATTTCTAGAAAGATCTGCCATTCTTTGAGAGACGATCGTAGTATCAATAGCTTCACCTCTCCTGCTATTCCGATAATCGAACCAGATATTCCGGGATTCAATCCGCTGAACACTATTCGCGACGGACACCTTAAATCACGGTATGAATATTAAAGTACAGAGTCAAACCACTGTAGAACGTTACCTATTCCTACACAGATAACTTCTTACAGACGGGCCTATCCTTCCGAGAAGCTAACCCTCACTATCGAGGGTATAACTTCGTGTTTCGGGAAACACATTAGTATACATTTTAGTGACGGCACACTAAATTCATGTATGAATTAGAATTTGGATGGTCAAACGCTTCGTGATCGTTACCAGCTCCTTTGCGAGTCGAACAGCTAAGTCAGTAGCTCATCCTATAGTGTAATTCCAAGAGTCGAGAAAGGTATTCCCGGAGTAAACCCGTTGAATAATTTCGGCAATAGACACCTTACTTCGCGGTTTCAATATTAAAATAGAGCGTCAAACCGATTGAGAACGTTTCCACCATATTTAGTGTCGAACGCCTGAGTCAATAGCTTCACCTATTCTGTGATACCGCGAGTCAAACCAGGTATTCCTGGTGCAGATCTCCTGTACAGTATCAGCATTAGAAACCCTATTTCCCGGTTTAAATATTACAGTAGAGGGTCATATAGTTGTGCAACGTTACTTGTTGGAATAGGGACAATCTTTGTACCGAAAACCATACCTCCCGAGAAGATAACCTGCTGTTTCGAGAGTATAACTTTGACTTCAGAGAACAAAATTAGTATTCATTTCAGTGACGGGCACCTTCACGTCATGTATCAATTTGAAGATCCTGTGTCAAACCGTTTAAGAACGTTACCACCTACTTTGAGACTCGAACGGCTGAGACTATAGTTTCACCTTTTTCTGTGATTCCGAGAGTCAATCCTTGTATTCGAGGCATAAGTCCTCTGTACAGTATTGGCAAGAGACACCTTATTCACGGTATGAATATTCAAGTAGAAGGTCAATCCGCCGGAGAACACTACCAATTAATACAGTGTCATTCTTTTTACCGAATGCATTACCTTCATAGCACATAACCCGCTGCAGTGAGTGCCATGCTGGCTGCCCTCGAATACCAATTAGTGGACATTATAACAGAGGCTCACCTCATTTTCATACATGAACTATTAAATCGGGAGTCAAACCTTTCCATGTATATTTCCACCTTCTTTGGGTAGTCCAACGGGTATATCAATATCTTCACCTATCCTGAGATTCCGATAGCCAAATCGTATATTCCAGGGGTCAATCCGCTGAACAGTGTTAGCAATGGACACATTAATTCACGTCATGGATATTAAAGTTGAGAGACAATCCGTTTCAGAACGTTACCAATTAGTATAACGTCATACACTTTAACGCATGCCTCCGAGAACCTATCCCGCTATATCTGGAGTATAACTTCGTCATCAATGATTCGAAATTGGCATACATTTTAGTGACGCCCACCTTAATTTCATGTATGAATTAGAAGATCGAGTGTCAAACTTCTCGAGAACTTTCCCACCTTCTTTGTGAGTAGGACGGCTGAGTCAATAACATCACCACTCCTGTGATTCCGAGGGTCGAACACAGCTAATCCGAGAGTAAGTCCGCAGAGCGGTATTGGCTCTAGGCAAATTAATTGGCGGTGTATTCTTCAGTACCTAATTTACTTTTCGGAATCACAGGATATGTGCAGCTATTGACATAGATGTGCGACTCTTAAAGAAGGAGCTAACGTTCTCGAACGCATTGACTCTCGACCTGTTAATTCGTACATGAAGTTAATGTGCCCGTCACTAAAATGTATGATAATGTGCTCGTCTGAACATGAATATATAATCTCGATACAGGGGCTTAGCTTCTCGGAAAATGAGGCCTGCTGAAAAAGTCGGGCAACAGAGAAATCGGTAACGTGATACATCGCTATGATTCTGTTCTTTACTATTTATACCGTAAAATTGCGTGCCTCATGCCAATAATGTGCAGCAGGTTTAGACGCGAATTACCTAGTTTGACTTTTGGAATCGCAGGATAAGTGCAGCTAATGACATAGGCGTTAGTCTCTCTAATAATGTGGTAACGTTCCCGAACGGTTTGTGCCACGATCTCCTAATTAATACGTCAAATAAAGGTGCCAGTCACTAAAATGTGAACTAATTTTCATCCCTATACACGAAGATATACTGTCGATACAGCGGGTTAACTTCTCGGATGGTAAGTCCATCGGTAAATAATTTGACTTCATACCAGTCTGTAACGTTCTGCAACGGATTGTCTCTGCACTTTAATATTTATACCGCGAAATAGGGTATCCAATGCCATACTGTACAGCGGATATTCCCCCGGAATACCAGATTTTACTCTCTGAATCAAAGGTTTGGTGACGCTATTGACTTAGCCGTTCGTCTCCCAAGCAAGGTGGTATCGATCTCGAACGGCTTGACCCTCGATCTTCTAATGCGAAAAAGAAATTACTGTGCCGTCTGTAAATTGTGTAATAATTTGTTTCCCTGCACCCGAAGTTATACCTATGCTACAGCGGGATATGCTCTCGTAAAGTGAGGTACCCGATAAGGAGTATGACGTTATATCAGCCGGTAACGTTCTCCAGCGGCTGGACTCTGTACTTTAATATTCATACTGTTGGTTCGGGTGTTTATTTCCAATAGTTTTCAGCGTATTTACTTCTGGAGTACCGGACTTGCATCTCGGTATCACAGGATAGCCGCAGCCATTAACTTAGATGTACGACTTTCAAAGGTGTTGGCATCAATCTCGAACGCTTTGACGCTCGATGATGATATTTATACACAAATACTGACTCTATACGCATTGGCAATACTCTCCGACGGTTTGACACCAGTCTTTAATATTGGCACCGTGAAATAAGGTGTGAATTGCCAATTCTCTTCAGCAGATTTACTCCGGTATTACCTGATTTGACTGTCACTATCACAGAATAGGTAAAGCTGTTGACTTACTTGTGCGACTTTCAAGAAATGTGATAGCGTTCACCAACGGTTTGACCCTCGATCATCGCATTCATACCTGAGATTATGTTAGACGCCAATAAAATGTATACTAATTTGTTTCACTGGACACGATGTTATTTTCTCTATACAGCGGGGCAGGTTCACAGAGGGTTAGGCCTTCCGTAAACAGTTTGACTCTATACCAATATGTATCTTTCTACAGTGGTTTGACTCTGTACTTTAATATTCATACGGTGAATTGTGGTGTCTTTTGCTAATACAGTTCACCGGATTCACTGACGGAATACTTGGCTTGACTCACGGAATCACAGGATAGGTGAAGCTATTGACTTAGCCATTCGTCTCACACAGAAGGTGCCAACGTTCTTGAGCGGCTTGAGCATGGACCTTCTAATTCGTACATGAAGATAAGGTGCCCGTCACTGAAATGAATACTTATTTCTTTACGCTAACGCGAACTTATACGCTGGATAAAGTCGGTGAGTTTCGCGGAATATAAGGCATTCGGTAATACGTTTGACTTTATAGCAATTGCTATCGTTCGCAAACGGTTTGACGCTGTATTTTAATATGCAAATCGTGAATTACGGTCACTACACCCAATGCTGCTCAGCGTACTTGCTTCGATAGTACGTGCTTTGACTATCGGAGTCACTGGAGGGATGAATCTATTGACATAGCCTTTCATCTGTCACAGAATTATATAAATATTTGTGTACATGTTCCTCTGAACACGATGTTATGCTCACCGCACAGCGCGAAATGCTTTCGGTAGGTAAGGCCTTTGGTTAGAAATTTGTCTTTGTACCAATAGGTAACGTTCTCAAATAGTTTCACGCCCTACTTTATTATTCAAACTGTCCATTAAGGTGTGCATTGGCAAGAGTGTACAGCGGATTGACTTCAGGAATACAAGGTTTTACCATCGGAATGACAGGATATGTGAAGCTACTCACTTAGCCGTGCGAAACACAAGAAAGGTGGAAACGTTCTCTAACGGTTTGACTCCTGATCATCGTACTGATACATGACATTAAGTTGCCCCTCGTTAAACTGTATATAATTTGAATCTCTGAGCAGGATATTGTACTCTTGATACTGCGGGTTTAGTTTCTGGGATGGTAAGTTCTTAGGGAAATGGTTTGACTTTATACCAATTGGTAAGATTCAGATACGGTTTCACGCTCTACTTTAATATTCTAACCGTGAATTATGATATCAATACGCAGTGCTGTTCAAGAGATTTACTCCAGGAATACCTGGTTTGAATCTCCGTGTCAGTGGATAGGTGAAGCTACTGACTTATCCGTTCTTCTCACACAGAAAGTGATAACGTTCTGGAACGGTTTGCCTATCGATATTCCAATTCTAACATGAACTTAAGGTGCTGTTACCAAACATTTGTACTATTGTGTTTCTCTAACCACAAAGTAATTCTCTAGATGCGGCGGGTTTGCTTCTCGGACGGCAAGGCTTTCGGTAAAGCGCCCGACTTTGTAGTAACTGGTAACGATCACAAACGGATTGACGCTCAACTTTAATATTCAAACCTTGGATTAAGGTCTCTATTGACAGTACTGTTCAGTGAATTTAATTCCGGAATACCTGGTTTGCCTCACGGAATCTCAGGATACGTGAAGCTATTGTTTTAGCCATTCGTCTCTCACAAAAGGTGGCGTCGTTCCCGAACGGTTTGACCCTCGACTTCGTAGCTCATGCTTGAAGTTATGGTGCCTATGACTAAAATTCATGCTAATGTATTTCTCTAACCACGAGGTCATACTCTCGATACTCCAGGTCATGTTCTCGTAATGAAGGACCATCGGTAGAAAATTGACTCTATACGAATAGGTACCGTTCTACAACGATTTGACCGTCCGCCTTATTATTCATACCATGAACTGTGGTATCTATTTCCAATACTGTACAGCGCATTTACTCTCTGAGTGTCTCGTTTGACATTCGGAATCTCAGGATATATGAAGTTATTGACTTTCCCATTCGAATCTGAAAGACGATAGTATCTTTCACGAACGGCATGACCCACAATCTTCTTGTTCATGCATGAAATTAAGGTGCCAGCCTCTTAAATGAGTACTAATTTGCTTCTCCGAACACGAGTTTATACTCTCAATGAAGCGGGTGAGGTTCACTGAAGGTAAGGCCACCTGTAAAGCGTTTGACTCTATCGCTCTCTAACGGTGTGACGCTCTATTTTAATATTTATATCGTGAATTAGCGTGTCCATTGCCAATAGTGTACAGCAGATGGACTCCTGATATACGTATTGTGACTCTCGGAATCGCAGGATAGGTGAAGCTATTGACTTTGCAGTTATATTCTCAAAGAAGGTGAGAACATTCTCGAACGGTTTGTCTATCGATCTTCCTATTCATACATGAAACTAAGGAGACCGTCACTAATGTGTATACAAATTATTTCCTCTGAACACTACGTTATACTCTCGATTCAGCGGGGTAGTCTTACGGATGGCAAGGTCTTCGGTAAAACGTTTGACTTGGTAGGAATTTTTAATGCTCTCATACAGTCTCACGATCCACATTAACATTCATACCGTGAATTATGGTATCTATTGCCAATACGGTTCTGCAGATTTACTCCCGTATTACCTGATTGGTCTCTCGGAATCACAGGATAGGTGAAGCTATTGATCTAGCACGTTCGACTCTCAATGGGGGTGGTAATGACCACGAACGGTTTGACCATCGATATTGCAATATATAAATTGATATAGTGAACCGTCAATGAAATGTATACTTATTTCCTTCTCTGAACACGAAGGTATAATCTCGGTACCAGGGGTTAGCTTCTCGAAAAATAAGACCAGCTGTAAAAAGACGGACCATAGAGCAATTGGTAACGTTCAACAACACATTGACTCTGTTCTTTAGTATCCATACCGCAAAATTGAGTGTCTAATGCCAATAATGAGCAACAGGTTTAGACGCTGATTACCTGGTTTGACTCTTGGGATCATAGGATAGGCGACGGTACTGACATAACTGATCGACTCTCAAAGATGGTGTTAACGATCTCGAAATCTTTAGCATTCGATCATCTATTTCATACACGAAATAAGGGTGCCCGTCACTTAAATGTAAGCTAATATGTTTCACTGAACACGAAGTTATATTCCAGACCGCGGATTAGGTTCTCGAAGTACAAGGCCTTCTGAAGAAGAATGACTGTATACATATTGTTATCGATCTACACCGGGTTTACAATGTACGTGAACAGATAGTGCCTACTTCACGACTTGACTACTAAAATAGAGCGGCATACCAATTGAGAACGGTACCAATTGCTATAAAGTCAAACGTTTCATCAAACACCTTACCCTCCGACAAACTATCCCGCTGTATCGAGAGTATAACTCCGAGTTCAGAGAAAGAAATTGGAATTAACTTCTGTGGCGGGCACCTTAACTTCGTGAATGAATGAGAAGATCGAGGGTCATGCCTTTCGAGATCGTTACCACCTTGATTGAGATTCAAACGGTTCAGTCAACAGCTTCACCTATCCTGCGAATCCGAGAATCATGCCAGGTATTCCTGGAGTAGTTCCGCTGAACAGCATTGGTAATAGATACCATAATCAACGATTTGAATATTAAAGCAGGCCGTCAAACCGTTGTAGAACGTCACGTATTGGAATAGAGTCAAACATTTTCCCGAAAGCTTTGCCCCCCATGAATCTAACCCGCTGTATCCAGAGTAATACTTCGTGTTCAGAGACGTAAATTAATATACATTTTGGTGTCCCGTACCTTAATTTCATGTATGGATTAGAAAATCGAGCGTCAAACCGTTCGGGATCTTTTCCACCTTCTTTGAGAATCGAACGGCTAAGTCAATAGCTTCACCAATAGTTGTGATTCCGAGAGTCAAGCCTTTTATTCCAGGAATATATCCGCTGAATTCTATTTGCAACAGAAACATTTATTCATGGTTTGAAAATTAAAGGAGGGAGCCAAACCGTCGGAGAACATTACCAATTCGCATATAGTCATTGTTTATACGGAATGCATTACCTCACGAGAAAACATTCCGCTGTAGCGAGGGTCTGGTTTAGTGCTCACGGAAACAGATTAGTAGACATGCTAGCAGACGGACACCATATTTTCATGTATAAATATCAAAATCGAGAGTCAAACCGTTAGAGAAAGTAACCGCCATTATTCGGAGTCCAAATGCTATGAAAATAGCTTCATCTATCCTGCGATTTCGAGAGTCAAACCAGGTATTTCAAGTGTAAATCCTCTGAACGGTATTGAGAATCGATACTTTAATTCACGGTTTGAATCTCGAAGCAGGCAGTCAAGCCGTTGTAGAACATTACATATTGGTGTAGGGTCATTCTTTTTACCGAATACATTACCTTCCTAGACCTAACCCGCTGCAGCGAGTGTCATGCTTAATGCTCATGGAAACAAATAAGTGAACCATATAGCAGAAGCACATTTTATTTTCTTATATGGATTAGAGGATCGTGTGTCAAACCGATCGATATCTTTACCGTCTTCTGCGAGAGACTTCCGGCTACGTCAATAGCTTGACCCGTCCGGCGATTTCGAGAGCCAATCCAGGTATTCTGGTAGTAAATGCCTAGTACAATATTGGCAACAGACATCAAAATTCATGGTATGAATATTAAAGCAGAACGTCATACTGTTATAGATCGTTACCTATTCCTATAAAGTCAAACCTTTTACTGAAGGCATTACCTTCCAATGTGATGATCTGCAGTATCGAAATCATAACTTCGTGTTGAGAGAAACATATTGGAATACATATAAAGGACCGGCTCCATTTTTGCATAAACGTATAGAAACATCATGAGACAAACCTTTCGAGAACGATGCCACCTTCTTTTCCAGTCGAACAGCTAAGTTAACAGCTACACATATCCTGCGATCCCAAGAGTCAAGTCAGGTTATATACGTCTAAACCTGCTGTACATTATTGGCATTAGACAAGCAATTTTACGGTACGAATATTAATGAACAGGGTCAAGGCGTTGTAGAACTTTAACCATTGCCCAATAGTATGACTTTTTACAGCTGGCCTTATTTTCCGAGAAGCTAACCACCTGTATCAAGATTATATCTTCGTGTTCAGAGAAGCAAGTTTGTATGCATTTTAGTGACTGACACCTTAATTTCATGCATGAATTAAACGATCAAGTGTCAAACAGTTCGATATCATTGCCAACTTCTTTGAAAGTCGAACGGCTAAGGCAGTAGCTTCACATATCCTGTGATTCCGAAAGTCAGTCCAGAAACTTCGAGAGTCGATCCGCAGTATAGTATTGGCCATAGACACCTTAATTCACAGTATAAATTGTAAAGTATAGAGTCATACCGTTGTAGAACGTTACCTACTGGCATAGAGTCAAACTTTCTACCGAATACCTAACCTTTCGAGAAGCTATCAGACTGTATTTAGAGTATATCTTCCTGTCCAGAGATACAAATTATTATATATTTTAGTGACGGGTACCTTAACTTCATGTACGAATTGGATGAGAGAGGTCAAAGCATTCTAGAACTTTACCACATTCTTTGAAAGCCGCACACCTAAGTGAATTGCTTCATCTATCCTGAGATTCCGAGAGTCAAACCAGGCATTTCGGGAGTAAGTCAGCTGAACAGTATTAGCAATAGACACCTTACTTCACAGTATGAAAATTAAAGCATAGAATGAAGCTGTCGGCGAACATTGCCAATTCGTATTATGTCATTCCTTTTACCCAATACATTACGTTCCGGGAATCTAAGCCTCTGTGGCGAGCGTCTTGCTTATCCTTCACTGTAACTAATTAGTAGACATACTAGCAGATAAGCACCACATTTTCATGAACAAATATCGTAATCGAGAGGTAAACCGATGGAGAACGCTGCCACATTATTTCAGGCTCGTAAGTCTAAGTCTATAGCTTCACCTCTGCTGTGATTCCAAGAGGCAAGCCTGGTATTCCGTGAATGAAACCGCTAAACATTATTGGCAATAGGCACCTTAATTCACGGTTTGAATATTAAAGCGGAACGTCAATCCGCTGTAGAACATTAGCCATTGGTATACAGTCAAACATTTCGCAGATAGCCCACCCTTCGGAGAGGCCAACTCGTCGTATCGAGAGTATTACATGGCGATCAGAGATAGAAATTGGTATTCATTTCAATGACGGGCACCTTAACTTCAAATATGAATTAGATGCTGGAGGGTCAAACATCTCGAGATCATAGCCACCTTCTGAGAGAGACGAACGGCCAAGCCAATAGCATCACATTTCGTGTGCTTCTGAAAGTTAAAACAGGTATTCAGGGAGTCATTCCGCTGTACACTATTTGCAATGGACTCCGTAATTCATGGTTTGGAAACTAATCTACAGAATCTAAGCCCTGTAGAACGTTACTCACTGGTATAATGTCAAAAGTTTTACGGAAGACCGTACCCTCGAAGAACCTAACCCGCTGCATCGAGAGTATAACTTCGTGTTCAGAGGTACCAAATTAGTATACATTGCAGTGATAGGCACCTTCACTTCATGTATTCGTGCGAAGATCGAGAGGCAATCTGGTCCAGAACTTCAGCACATTCTGTGTCTAATCACCCAACTAGCGCAACAGCTTCAGCTATCCTGTGATTCCGATGGTCAAACTAGGTATATCAGCAGCATATCCGCTGAACAGTATTGGCAGTAGGCGCCTTAATTCGTGGTTCGATTATTGACGTAAAGCGTCAGACCGTTGTAGAATGTTACCTATTCGTATAAAGTCATTCTTTTTGCCGAATACCTAACCTTCTGAGGCCCTATCCCGCTGTAGCGTGTGTCTTTCATAATGTTCACGGAATCAAATTCGTAGACATCATAGCAGAATCACACCCAATTTTCAAATATGAATTAGAAGATCGAAGGTGAAACCGCTCGAGAACATTGCCACCTTGTGTGAGAGACGAATAGCTAAGTCAATAGCATAACCTATCCTGTTATTCCGATAGTCAAACCAGGTATGCCAAGGGTAAATCCGCTGAACAGCATTGACAACTGCCACCTTAATTCAAGGTTCGAATATTAATGTACAGCATCTAACCGTTGTAGAACGTCACATATTCGTATGGAATCAAACTTCTTTCCGAAGGCCATACCTCCCGAGTAGACCAACCCTTTGTAGGGTGTGCCGTGCTTAGTGTTCATGGAAACATATGCGTAGAAATTTTAGAGATGTGCTCCTTGATTTCATTATGAATAGGATGATCGAGTGTTAATCCGATCAAGGACGTTGCCACCTTCTGTGAGAGACGACCAGCTATGTCGATAGCTTTACATGTCTAGTGATTCGGAGAGTCAAACCAGGTATTAAGGTAGTACATACGCGGATGAATATTGGCAATATATACCTTAATTCACGGTATATGTATTTACGTACTGAGTCAAACCGCCGGAGAACGTTATCAATTGGCACAGAGTAATTCCACTTACCCAATACCTTTCCTTCCGAGAACCTATTCCCCTCTAGCGAGTGTCTAGCACAGTGCTCACAAAAACAAATCAGCAGACATTTCAATAGACGGACACGTCAGTTTCACGTATGGACAGCTAAACCGAGAGTTTAACTGTTCGAGAACGTTAGCATTTTTTTGAGAGTCGTACTCATAAGTCGGTAGCTCCACCAACCCTGTTATTCCGAGAGTCAGACCAGGAATTCCGAAAGTCTACCCGCAGTATAGTATTGGCAACAATCGCCGCAACTTACGGTATAGATAGTTATATACAGATTCGGCCCATCGTAGAACGTTACTTACTGGTATAGGGTCACACATTTTGTTGGATTCCTTCCCCTCCGAGAACCTATCTCGCTGTATCGAGAGTACAATATCGTGTTCAGAAGAACAAATTACTATGCATCATAGAGACGGGCACCTTATCAACATGTATGAGTTAGGAGATCGATCCTACAATCGATCGAGAGCGTTACCACCTTAGTTGAGAATCGATCGCTTTAGTTATTAGCTTCACTTATCCTATGATTCCGAGAGTCAAACCAGGTATTCTCGGCATAAATCCGTTGTACAATATTGGCAACGTACACCCTGTTTCACGGTATTAATATTATAGTCCAGAGTCAAACCGTTGTAGATCGTTACGAATTGCAATGTAGTCAAACTTTTTACCGAAGGATTTGTTTTCCGCGAAGCTAACCCGCTGCAGCGGGATTATATCTTTGTGTTCAGAGAAGCAAATTGGTACCAACTTTAGCGACGGGCACGTTAATTTCATCTTTGAACTAGAAGATTGAGTGTCAAACTAGTCGAGAGCGTCACAAGCATCCTCGAGAGTCGAACGGCTGCGTCAATAGCTTCACCTACAATTGAGATTCCGTGAAGCAAGGCTGATATTCAAGGAGAAAATCTGGTGATCACTATGGGCAATAGGCAACTTATTTCACGGTTTCAATATTAAAGTAGAGAGTCAATCCGATGATGAACGTATCCAATTGCTACAACGTCATAATCTTTATAGCATACTTCACCATCAGGAACATAACCCGCTGTCTCAATGGCAGAACATAGTGTCCAGAGAAATACATTAGTATTCATTTTAGAGTCGGGCACCATAATTTCATGCATGACATAGAAGACCGACGGTCGAACCGTTCCACACCCTTATCACTTTCGCTGAGAGACCAACGGTTAAGATAATAGCATGTACGATCCTGATATCCCGAAAGTTAAACCAAATATTCGGGGACTTAATCCGCTGAACAGAGTTGGCAATAGACACCTTATATCACGGTTCGACAATAAAGTAGTTCGTCAAACAGTCTGACACCGTTACCAATTGGTATAAAGTCAAATGTTTTACCAAAGGCCTTACCTTCTGAGGACCTAACCCGCTGCACTGAGAGCCTGCCATCGTGGACAGGGAAGCAAAATGGTGTAAATTTCATTGGCGGGCATACTTCATACACCTCATATCATCTATGAAACGGAAGGTCGAGTGTTAAACCATGCGAGAGCGTTAGCAACTTCCTCGAGAGTCGAACGGCTACGTGAATAGCCTCATGCATTCTGTGATTCCGAGAGTCATTTCAGGTAATACGGGAGTAAATCCGCTGAAGAGTATTGGCAATAAACAGCTTAATTCATGGTTTGAATACTAACGTAAAGCGTCAAACCGTTGCAGATCGTTACGTACGCTAATAAAGTTATTCTTCTTACCGAATACCTTAACTTCCGAGAACCTATCGCGCTGATGAGAGTGTCTTGCTTAATGTTCGCGGAAACATATTAGTAGACGCATTAGCAGACGGGCACCACAATTTCATGTATAAATAGCAAAATGGAGAGTAAAGCCGTTAGAAAACGATGCCACCTTCTTTGAGATTCGAACAGCTAAATCAATAGCATGACCTATCCTGTGATACCGAGAGTCAAACCAGGTATGGCAGGAGTAAATCCGCTGAACAGTATTCGCAATTGGCACCTTCATTCACGGTTCGAATATTAAAACGGAGCGACACACCGTTTGAGAACGTTACAAATGTCTATAATGTCAAACGTTCTATCTTAGACCTAACCTTCCGCGACCCGCACCCGCTTCATGGAGAGTGTATCTTCGTATTCAGAGCTAGGAATTAGTATTCATTTCAGTGGTGGGCACGGTAATTTCATGTATGAATTAGAAGATCGAATATCAAACCGTTCATGAACGTTTCCACCAACTTTGAGAGTGGAACGGATAAGTCAATAGCTACACCTGTGCTGTGACTCCGAACGTGAGACCAGGTAATCCGAGAGTAAATCCGCTGAAGAGTATAGGCAATAGGTACCTTAATTCGCGGGATGAATATTAAGATAGAGGGTCATCCGTTTGAGAACATTACCAATTCGTATAAAGTCATTCCATTTTTGCATACCTTACCTTCATAGATCCAATCCTGATGTAGAGAGTGTCCTGCTCAATTTTATCGGAAACAAATTAGTAGACACTGTTGCGGACGGACACCACATGTTTGTGTATAAATATCAACAACCTGAGTGAAACCGTTGGAGAACGTTACCACCTTTCTTGAGAGACGCACAAGTAAGTCAATAGCTTCACACATCCAGTGATAGCGAGAGTCAAACCTGGTATCCGGGATGAAATACAGTGAACAGAATTGGCAATAGACAACTTAATTGACTGCATGAATATTCAGGTTGACAGCCAAACCGTCGGACAACATCACCGGACGGTATAAAGTCACTCTTTTTACCCAATACTTTACCATCCGAGANTAGATGTGTCAAACCGTTCGAGATCGGTCCCACCTCCTTTGAGAGTCGAACTGGTAAGTCAATAGCTTCACCCATCCTGTTATTCCGATAGCCACACCACGTATTCCAGGAGTCAATACGGTGCACACTATAGGCGGTGGGCATCTTAATTCACTGCATGAATATTCAGGTTGACAGATAAACCGTCGGACATCATTACCAAATAGTAGAAAACCATTCTCCTTACCCAATACTTTACCTTCCGTGAGACCCAGCCAGCTGTGTCTAGAGTATAACTTCGTGTTCAGAGGAAAAATTTGTATTCATTTTGCGGAGGCCACCATAATTTCATGTATGAATTAGTAGATCGAGGGGCAAACTGTTCCAGAACGTTACTACCATCTTGGGGACTCGCATAACTAAGTCACTAGCTTCACTTACCCCGTGATTCCGAGAGTCATGCCAGGTATTGAAGGAGTAAATACGCTGAACATTATATTCAATAGACATCTTAATTCACTTTCTGAATATTAAGGGAGATTGAAACTGTCGGTGATCATTGTAAATTGCAATAGAGTCAGTCTTTATATCACCGAATACCTCACTTTCCGACATCCCAATCCGCTGAGCAGTTGTCTTGCCCAGTATTCACGTGATCAAATAGGTACACATTCTAGCAGTCGGACACGTTATTTTCATGTATACAATAGAAGATCGCGAGACAATCCGTTTGAGAACTATATCACCGTCTTTGAGAGTCGCACAGCTACGCCAATAGCTTCACCAATCCTATGATTCCTACATACAAGCCAGGTAATCAGCGACTAAACCCGAAGTACAGTATTGGAACTAGACACGCCATTTCACGTTACATATACTAAAGTACAGATTGAAATCTTTGTAGAACGTTACATATTGCAATAGATTCAAACATGTTACCGAAGGCCTTAACTTCCGAGAAGCTAACCCGGTGGATCGTGGTATATGTTCGTGTAGAGAGATGCAATTTAATATATACATTAGTGATGGGTACGCTTCATTCCTGTATAAATTAGGAGAAAGATTGTAAAAACTTTCGAGGACTTTACGGCCTTCTTTGATAGTCGAACGGCTAAGTCAATAGCTTCTCGTAACCTGTGCTTACGAGAATTAAACCAGGTATTCCGGGAGTAAGTCCGCTGAAAACTACTGGCAATAGACTCATCAATCCACGGTATGTACATTAAATTAGAAAGTCAAACCCGCGGAGAACATTACCAATTTGTATAAAGCCCTTCTTTTACCGAATACCTTACCTTCTGCGAATCTAACCCGCTGTATCGAGTGTATATTTCTTGTTGATAGAAACATATTAGTAGACATTTTAATGACGGGCACCGTATATACATAAACGTATGGAAATATCATGAGTAGAATAAGTCGAGAACGTTGCCACCATCCTTTAGCGTCGAACGGCTGAGCCAACAGGTTCAACCGTAGTTGCGATTCCTAGCGTCAAGCTTCTTATTCCAGGAGTAAATACGCTGAGTAGTACTGGCAATAGAAACATTAATTCGCGGCATGAATGTTAAAGTAGAGAGTCAACCCGTTTGAGAACGTTTCCGACAGGTATACTGTCATGGCATTTATCGCTTACATTACCAACCGGGATCATAACCCGCTGTATAATAGGTATTATTTCGGGTTCCGGGAAACAAATTAGTGGTCATTTCATCGCACCGGCACCCTAACTTTATGTATGAATCAGAATATCGTATGTCAAACCGTTCGAGATCGTTCCCACCTTCATTCAGAGTCGGAAGGTTAAGTCAACAGCTTCACCATCATTTGTGATTCCTATAGTCAAGCCCGGTATTCCAGGAGTAAATCCGAGTATCAGTATTGCCAGTATACAGTGTAATCCACGCTATGAATATTAATATGCACAGTCAAACCGTCGGAGAGCATTACAGATTGGTATAATGTTATTCTCTATACAGATGACATTACGTACTGAGAACATAACCGGCCGCAGGGAGAGTCTTGCTCAGAGTTCAAATAAACTAATTAGTATTCATATTAGTGTCCTGACCCTTGATGTCATGTATGAATGAGAAAATCGCGAGGCAAACCGTTCCAGAACGTTGCCACCTTTGAGAATCGCACATGCATGACAATAGCTTCACCTATCCTGAGATACCGAGAGTCAAACAGGTATATCAGTAGCAAATCCGTTGCGCAGTAATGGCAATAGACACATTGATTCACTGCTTGAGTATTAAAGTAGAGCGACAAATCGTGGGGGATCAATACCAATTGTTATAAAATCGTTCTGTTTACCGAATACGTTACCTTCCGAGAACCAAATCCGCACTCTCGACAGTATTAATTCGTGATAAAAGATACAAATTAGTCTGCATTTTAGTAACGGGCAACTTAATTTCGTGTAGGATTTAGACCATCCAGCGTCAAACAGTTCGAGAACGTTATCTTCTTCCTTGAATGTCGCACATCTAAGTCAATACCTGCAGCCATTCTGTGATTCCGAGAGGCAAATAAGGTATTCCAGGAGTAAATGCGCTGAACGGTATTGGCAAGCGACACCTTAACACTATTCCTACCGACACTTCACCTATTCTTACCGAGGCCAGTCAAATGACCGGTCCTTCACAACTTATATTTTTCAATATTGAGTGCAGACCAATAGCAAGTTTACCAGTTTAAAAATATATTTTTTTTTTACTCAAGAGTACACAATCCACATTTTATTCTTTTTCGTCGCATTTTTTACATATGGGCTTCTCAACTGCACATTTTCAGCATACGTACTTTTTACATTTTAGACAGATTTTGTTCGTCTCATTATTTTTACAATACCTTATCTGACATGTTTTCTGTTCACGGGAACCTGTATCTGAACTTGCGATGCGTATTGGTTGATTTTCTTTGCCAAGCTCTTGTTGGTATTCGATGGAAAATTCTTCTGCCAATTAGAATAGAAATTCATGTCGTGTAATTTATCCTCCCGTAGTTTCATTATATAACAACCATGCATTTATCCCGGCTAAATGCAAGATATTAAAAAATACTTGCAAAAGCCATCTCAGAGATTTAGATTTTACCGAATAATTTCTGGCCATTTGATCGGTCACATCTACGCCAAATTTGGTGCTATTGTACAATTGAATTGTCTCCGGTGTTTGGGTGTCATTTTCTTCAACTTGTACGGAGTTGTGCATTGAACTGAGAATTAGAACTTTCTTTCTTAGTTTGGCTTTGCAAATTGTCATCATACAATTATTTGAGCGATAGAGTTTGGTTGAGAAAAGTGCCACGTCGTCGTTTTTCAGATTTTCCAATCTTAGTAGCTCATTTCTATTTGCTCTAATTGTCCCAACAATTGTAGTCTTTTTTGCTAAAAGTTTTGTTGCTAAAGGTAGGCTTGTAAAAATGTTGTCTGTGGTTGTATTTCATCCACATGCTACATGCGGTTCTGCTAATTTCATAATGACAAACTCTCCAAGAGGAACTGAGGATTCTGAACTTTCGTCTTTTCCAAATATGGAAAGCCGTTTACTATATATTTGCTACGTACATCGGATGCTAACCAAAATTCTATAGCAAATTTGTCCAGTTTATTGGGCATGTATTGAGTGAATCTATACCTTCCTTTCGTTGGAGTCAATTGTTCGCAATAGTAATATACGGACCTGGTTTGTAACAATTTTGACTGTTGTCAGTAAACTTGTACCAAACATCGGAAATCGTAGCGAATTTATCAGTTTGTGACTGTTGGCATCGTTGATTTCTGTCGACAAATCATATAAATCTCATAATCACCGTAAAGTCATGTCCACTCATAGTATTTGAGAAACAAGGCGGGCCCCACTTTCAATTCCATAGAAGTGCTATATTTATATCCTTAACCTCATATGCGCCGCGTGCATACATAATTGCATAAAATGCATATTACTTTGCAGTAGAGAGTTCCCATTTATATCCCAACACTCTAAATGTCTCTGCCTCTGTGCACTTTCTTATAAGTTCGATTATATTCCTATCAATTATCACAGAAAATGCCGTCCTGACTTCGCCTTTCATAATATTACGTTTACTGTACCCAGTCGGGCCTGATGATTCCCTAAAAATGACCCTATTTTTGCTTCCTGCCAAACAGTTCCGGCCATCGCAATTTCGTATGCCCCTTCCTCATTCTCACTGTCGGAACTAACTAATAATCTCCTTCTCTTTCGTCGTCTACGTACGTTCGAAATATTCTCTTAGTTCTCATCAGTGTTCGTGTCGGTTGCAAGTGGATCATAGTTTTCCGTAATGTCATTGTCCATATCCAGAATATTCTGCTAAATCAGAATATTCTGCTTCGATATCATTTATTCTCTCTAATAATACATTCGCTCTTCTCAGGCGTCTTGACATGTTGGTGTAAATATTCAACGGAGAAAATAAACACTAAAATATGAAAATGTGAATGAAAATAGATAAAAAAATGAGTAAAAGATAAAATGTGAAACTTACTGCGACGTATCATTAGTCTTGTTCACTATTTTGAAAATTGCACTTATAACACGTAATACGATATAAAATATTACAGAATAATAATGATCGACTGCCAAGTATGCACTATGTAACCTTCATGTTTCGATGGACTCTGTTCGTGTCGCACGAATATGCTGATGTGTATTCGTCAGAAGATGTCAATACATTTTCTTCAGTTATAATTTTATTTATTTTACGTCATAGTAGATAAGATGGAGTAAGGACATTCGAAGATCTGGACCGTATCGGATATCAATCAAGCAAATAAACAACGCTAACCCAATAGCCGAATGAGAACTGTAGAGTGTCATACATTCGGCGAACACTTCCCATTCGCATAAAGTCATTCCTTTTACCGAACACCATACCTCCCGTTAACCTAACACGCTGTAGCGAGTGTTTTGCTCAGTCCTCACGGAAACAAATTAATAGACATTTTATAGGACGGACACATTAATTTCCTGTTTCAGTAGGATGATCGAGGGTCAAACCATCCGAAAATGTTACCACCTTCTTGGAGAGTAGAACAGCTAAGTCAATAGCTTATCTTATCGTTCGATTCCGAGAGTCCAACCAGGTATTCCGGGCGTAAATGTCCTGTACAGTATTGTCAATAGACAGCATATTCCATCTTATAAATATTAAAGTATAGAGAGAAACCGTTGAAGAACATTACCAATTTGAAGAATGTCAAACGTTTCACCGGATATCGTACCTTCCGGGAACCTAACCGGCTCGCTATAACGAGGATGTAACTTCCTGATCAGAGACACAAATTATAATACGTTATAGTAACTGGCACCTTTATTTCATGAATCAATTAGGAAATCTCGTGTCAGACCGTTCGAGAACATTACCACCTACTTTATGAATCGAACGGCTGAGTCAATAGCTTTGCCTTTTCTTTTGATTCGGAGAGTCAAACCAGGTATTCCTGGATTGAATCCGCTGAACAGTATTTGCAATCGGTACATTTATTCGCTATATGAATATTAAAGTAGAGACTCAAACCGTCCGCGAACATTAGCAATTCGTATTAAGTCATTGTTTTTACAGAATACCTTTCCTTCCGAGAGCCCAACTCGCTGTGGCGAGTGTCACCCTTATTGTTTACAGAAATAAATTAGTACACATTTTAGAGGACGGACAGCACATTTGTGAGTATAAGTACCTACATCCAGAGTCAATGTTTGAGAACATTACCACCTTCATTGTGAGTCGCAAAGCTGAGGCAATATCTTCACCTACCCTGTGATCCCGTGAGTTACACCGGCAATTACGGGAGAGAATCCGCTGAATTATATATTCAGTTGACACAAAAATTGACGGTTTGAACATTTAAGTAGAAAGACAAACTGTGGCAGATTATTAGCAATTGGTATAGAGTCACTATTTTAATCGAAGGCGTTACCTTCCGAGGACATATATCGCTGTATCGAGAGTATAACTACGTGTTTAGAGAAACACTTTAGAATACATTATAGTGACGGGCTCCTTAACATCATGTATGAATTGGAAGATCGAGTGTCAAACTGCTCGTGAATGTTACAACCTTCAATGGGAGGCGAACGCCTAAGTCAGTAACTGCACATATCGTGTGATTCCGAATGCTGAACCAGATATTCCGGAAGTAAATGCGCTGAACAGTTTTGGCAGCAGACACCCTAATTCACGGTTGGAATATTAAAGTACATTGTCAATCCGTTTGAAAGCGATTCCAATTGGTATAGAGTCAAACGTATTAACGAAGGCCTTACCATTCGAATAACTGACCCCCTCTATCGAGGGTATAACAACGAGTTCCGAGGTGCGAACTAGTGTACACATGAGTGACTCGCACCTTAATTTCGTCCATGAATTAGAAGATCGGGAGTCAATCATTTCGAGAGCGTTACAACCTTCTGTGAGAGTCGAACGGCTAAGTCAATAGCTTCACCTTACCTGTGATTCCGAGGGACAAACCGGGTATTCCGAGTGTAAATCCGCTGAAGAGAATTGGCAATAGAGACCCTAATTCGGGGAGCGCATATCAGAATAGACCGTCACACCGTGTGATAACGATTCTAACTGCTATAAATTGAACCGTTTTAGCGAATGGCATGCCGCACAAGAAGCATCCCACTGCATCGGGAGTACAACACCGTGTTCAGAGGGGCGAACTGGCATAAATTTCAGTGACGGGCACCACAATTCCATGCATGAATTGGAACATCGTTGGTCAAACATTCCGAGACCGTTCCATGCTTCTGAGAAACGAACGGCAACGCCAATAGCTTCACCTATCCAGTGATTTGGATAGTAAAACCATGTATTGCTGGAGTAAGTACGCTGAACAGTATTGGCAATAGACACCTTAATTCACGGCTTGTATAATAACGTGCACTATCAAATACTTGTAGTACGTTACCAATTGGTATAGAGTCAAACATTTTACCGAAGGCATTACCATCGGAGAACATAGCCCGCTGTATCCAGAGAATAACTTCGTGTAAAGAGAAATAAATTATTATACAATTTAGTGACGGGCACATTTAATTCATGTATCAGATAGAAGATCGAGAGTCAAACCGAGCGAGACCGTTACCACCTTCATATTGAAGTAGAGAGTCAATCCTTCGGAGAACATTGCTAATTGGTGAAAAGTCTTTCTTTTTACCGAATACATTACCTTCAAAGAACATATCCCGCTGTAGCGAGTGTGTCGCTTTCTGCTCACGGAAACAGATTAATAGACATTTTCGCTGACGGACGCCACATTTTTGTGAATAAATATCAACATCGAGAGTCAATGCGTTGGGGAACGTTACCACCTTTCGTGTTGCGTCACCCAGCTAAGACAATAGCTACACATATCCTGCGATTTAGATATACAAACCATATATTACGGTAGTAAATGCGCTCTACAGAATTGGCAATAGACACCTCAGTTCACTGTTTGAATATTAAAGCAGGCATGCATGCCGTTGAATTGCACTACCAACAGTTGTAAGGTCTAACTTTTTCACTGAAGGCCGTACCTTCCGAGAAGCTATCCCGCAGAATATAGAGTACATCCTCGTGCTCAGATAAGCAAAATGGTATAAAATTTAGTGTGGGCACATTAATTTCATGAATGAATCGGGAGATCAATGACCAATCCTTTCGGGATAGTGACCACCTTCTTTGATAGTCGAACGCCTAAGTAAATGGCTTCACCTATCCTGCGATTCCGAGAGTCGTACCAGATAATACGTATTGACAATCTGGTTTGAATTCAAACCCTGAATTAACGTGGCCATTGCCAGTACTATACAGATCATTTAATCCCCGAATGGTAGTTTCGTTCTCGAACGGTTCGACCACCGATATTCTAATTCATATATTATATTGAGGTGCCCGTCACTAAAATATGTACTAATTTTTTCCTCTCAACATGATTTCTCGCTCTCGACATAATGTGTTATTCTTTCTGATGTTAAGGCCTTCGTTAAAGAGTTTGACTCCATAACTGTAGGTACCATTCGTCCACGATTTGGCTCTCCGCATTATTAATCATACCTCGAATTGAGGTGTCTATTGCCATAACTGTTCAGCGTATTCACTCCCGGAATACATGGCTTGACTCTTGGACTCACAGGACAGACGAAGCTACTGACTTAGCCGTTCGACTTTCAAAGCAGGTGGTAACCTTCTCGAACGGTTTGGCTCTCGATGTTCTGATTCATACATGAAGCTAAGGTGCCTGTCACTGAAGAGAATACCAATTTATTTCTTTGAACACGAAGTTACACTCACGAAACGGAGAGATTGCTTCTCCGACGGCAGGACCTTCGGTAAAGGCTTTGCCTTTATACAAATTGGCAACACTCTAAAACTCTTCATCGCTCTACTTTAATATACAAACCATGATATATGGTGTCAGTCGCCAATACTCTTCAGCGGACTTACTCTCTGTTTTCGGTGGTTGCCTCTCGGAATCACGGGGTATAGGAACCTATTGACGTAGCTGTTCGAATCTCAAAGAAGGTGGTAGATTTCTCGAACTGCTTGACCCTCGATCCGCATATTCAAAACGAAATTATGGTCCACGTCACTAAAATGAAGACAAATCTCTTTCTCTGAACACGAAATTACACTCTCGATGGAGCGGGTGAAGTTCGCCGAAGGTACGGACTTTGGTAAGACGTTTGACTTTATAACAATTGGAAACTTTCTCAAACGGTAGGACGCTGTATTAAAATCATCGAACCGAGAATTAAGGTGTCCATACGCAGTACTGTTCAGGCGATTTAGTCCAGGAATACCTGGTATGGCTCTCGGAAATACAGGAAATCTGAAGCTATTGACATAACCCTTCGAATGTCGTAGAATGTGGTAACGGTCTCGAACGGTTTGACCCTAGAACTTCTTATTCATATTGAAATTTACATCCCCGTCAGTAAAATGTTTACCACTTTGATCGTATGAGCACGAAGTTATACTCTCGAAAGGGCGAGATTGCTTCTCCGAAGGTAAGACCTTCGGTAAAGTCTTTGACTTTATACAAATTGGCATCGCTCTATAATACCTTTTCGCTCTACTTTAAAATTGAAATCATGAACTATGGTATCTATTTTCAATACCCTTCAGCAGACTTAATCTCGGTTTTCCGGGATAGCTTCACGGAATAACGGGATAGGTGAACCTGTTGACTTATCCGCTCGACTATCAAAGTAGGTGGGAACGTTCTCAGACGGTGTGACTGCGGAGTGATCCGCGAAATAAGGTAACCATTTCCAATTCTGGACAGCGAATTTACTCCAGGAGTACCTAGTTGACTCTCGGAATCATTGGAAAGGTGAATCTACTCCTCATTCTGTGCGATTCGCAAAGTGAGTGGTAACGTTCTGGAACAGTTTGCCTCTAGATCTTCTGATCCATACATGAAATTAATGTGCCTGTATCTACAATGTATACTAATGAGTTTCTCTGTGCAGAAAGTTATGCTCTCGATATGGCTGATACACTGTAGGTATAGCTTACTGTAAAAGTTGTGACTCGTTACCAATTGGTAACGTTCTACAAAGGTTTGGCGCTCTACCTTAATACTTATTCCGCGAACTAAGGTGTCCATTGGCAGTAGTGTACCGCGGATTGACTCCAAGAACAGATGGTTTGACACAGGAACCACACGATAGGTGAAGCTGTTGACTTAGCCGTTCGTCTCTCACAGAAGGTGGTAACGTCCGCGATCGGTTGGACACTGGATCTTCTAATTCGTACACGAAATCAAAGCACCCGACAGAAATGTAGGCAAATTTCTTTCTCTGAACACGAAATTATACTCTCGAAACTGCTGGTTAGCTTCTCCGAAGATAAGGCCATCGATAATATGTTTGACCTTATACTAATTGGCAACGCCCTGAAACACTTTGACGCGCTACTTTAATATTCAAACCGTGAATTAAAGTCCATTGGCAATACTGTCCAGGGGATTTGCTCCCGGAATACATGGTATGATTCCTGGAATCTTGGAATAGGTGAAGCTATTGATGTAGCCGTTGCACTCTCATGAAGGGTGTTAATGTCATGGAACGTGTTGACCATCGATATTCCAATTCATACATGAAATGAATGAACCCTGAAAAAATGTATACTAATGTGTTTACCTAAACACGAAATTATACTCTCGATAGGGCGGTTTAGCTTCTCGGGCGGTAAGGTCTTTGGTAAACGGGTTGACATTATACCAATAGGTGACCTTCTCGAACGGTTTCACGATCTACTTTAATCTTTCAGACCGTGATGTAAGGTGTCCGTTGCTAATAGTGTACAGCGGATTGTCTCTCGGAATATCTGGTTTGACTATCGGAATAACAGAGGGGGTGAAGCTATTGATACTACGTTCATCTCTTAACGAATGTGGGATCGTTCTAGAAATGTTTGACTGTCGATTTTTCTAATCCTTCATGGCGATAAGTAGTTCGTCTGCTAAAATGTCTACTAATTTGTATTTCTGAACAGGAAGCACTATTCTCGATACGGCGAGTTTTGATCTCATAGTGTAAGGTCTTGTTTAAAACGTTTGACTTCAACCAATTGGTATCGTTCTCAAACGGTCTGTCGTTCTATTTTATTGTTCAGTTAAATATGGTATCCATTTATTCCTTGAATACCTGGACTGTCTCTCGGAATCACGCGGTAGGTGATGCTAGTGACTTAGCTGTTCGGCTCTCGAGGAAGGTGGTATCGTCCTCGATCGGCTTTATTCTCAATCCACCTATTAATAAACGAAATTATAGTGCCCGCCTGCTAAAAGGACCATTAATTTGTTTCCATGAACACTGAGCAAAACACTTGCAACAGCGGGTTAGGTTCTCGGTGTATAACGTATCCGGTAAGAGTATGTCTCTCTAACAATTGGTAATGTTCTCCAACGGTTTGACTGTGCTCTGTAACATTCATACCGTGAGATGAGGTGTCCATTGCCAATACTGTTTAGTGCATTTACTCCTGGAACACCTGATCTGACACTCGGAATCACTGGATATGTGAAGCTATTGACTTATCAGTTCAAATCTCAAAGATAGTAGCAACTTCCTCGAATGGTTTGACACTCGATCTTCTTATTCATAATGAAATTACAGTGCCCTTCACTAAAATGTTTACTAATTTGATCCTCTGAACTCACTATATGGCTGGTTATCGTCTCGGAATGTAATGTATCCTGTAAAAGGAATAACTTAAAACGAATTGGTAATGTTCTCCAACAGTATGACTCACTAAATTAATATTCATGCCGTGAATTAAGGTGTCAACAGCCAATACCCTTCAGCTAATTTACTCCCGGATTATCTGATTTGACTTTCGGAAACACAGGATAAGTGTCACTCTTGTCTTATGCGATCGAACATCAATGAAGGTGGAAACGATCCCCAACGGTATGGTTCTCGACCTATACATTTCGTACATGTAGTTAAGGTGCCCGTCACTAAAATGTAAACTAATTTGCTTCTTTGAAAACGAAGTTATACCCTCGACAGAGCGGATAGGCTTCTCGGAAGGTATGGCCATCTGCATGAAATTAAATCTATAGGAACAGGTAACGTTCTCCAGCGGTTTGACTCTGTACATTAATATTCATACCGTGAATTAGTGTGTCCATTGCCACTTCTGTACAGGGCATATACTCCCGGTGTTCCTGGTTTGGCACTCGGGATCACGGGATAGCTGAAGCCATTGACTCAGCCGTCCGAATGTAAAAGAGGCTGGTTACGTTCTCATACTGTTTGACTCTCGATTTTGCTATTTATACATAGAAAAAACATGTCCGCTTGCTGTAATGGTTACAAATTTGTTTCCGTCAACATTAAGCAAGGCACTAGCTATATCGGGTTAGTTTCTCTTACGGGAGTGTACTGGGTAAAGGAATGAAATTATACAAATTGGTAATGTTCATCGACAGTTTGACTCTCTACATTAATATTCATAGCGTGGATAATGGTGTCTATTGCCAATACAATTGATTGGATATGATCCCGGAATACCAGGTTTGGCTCAGCGGAATCACAGGGTAGCTGAAGCTATTGACTCAGAAGTTCGACTCTCAAACAGATTTCTAACGTTCAAGAATGGTTTGACACTGGACCTTCAAATTCATACACGAAATTAAGGTGCCCGTTACTAAAATGTATACTAATTTGTTCCTCTGATCACGAGTCCATACTGTCGACGCAGCGGATTTGATTCAAGCAGGGTGTGGTCTTGGATAAAACGATTGACTTTATACCATTTGATAACGTTCTCAAACGGTTTCACGCTCTACATTACTATTCAAACCGCGAATTAAGACGTCCATTGCCAATAGTATGCACCGGATTTACTCGTGATATACCTGGTGTGACTCACGGCCTCACAAGTACAGGAGAAGCCACTGTCTTAGGTGCGGAATTCTAAACCGTGGCGGTAACGTTCTGGAACGGATTGCCTCTCGTTTTTTATGTTTATACACAAACATATGGTGATCGTCCTCTAAAATGTGTACAAATTTGCATCGATGCACATTAAGCAGGGCACTGGGTACAGCGGGTTATGTTCTCAGAAGGTCTGGTATTCGGTAAAAGGAATGTCTTTATGCGCATTGGTAATTTTCTCCGTCGGTTTGCCTCTATACATTAATATTCATGCCGAGAGTTATGGTGTGAATACTGCACAGGCCATTTGCTCCATCAATACACGGTTTGACACTCGGAATCACAGGGAGGGTGATGCTATGAATTAGCTGTACGAAACTCAAAGACTATGGTAAGGTTCTCGATTGGTATGGCACTCGATTTTGTGATTCGTACATGATACTAAGGTGGGCGTCACTAAAATTTATACTATCTTGCGTC
This sequence comes from Euglossa dilemma, assembly GCA_002201625.1. Classification (NCBI taxonomy): domain Eukaryota; kingdom Metazoa; phylum Arthropoda; class Insecta; order Hymenoptera; family Apidae; genus Euglossa; species Euglossa dilemma. Next base: position 124,750 of record NIJG01000100.1, on the reverse strand, counting down.
TTCGAACATAAAGATATGCTCCTGATACAGCGAGATTGATTATCGGTTGGTAAAGCTTTTGGTAAAAGATTTTTCTGTATGCCCATATGTAAGGATCTACAACGGCTTGCCTCTGTATATTCATATTGATACCGTGAATTAAGGTATCTGTTGTCAATACTGTTCAGCCGATATACTATATGAATACCTTGTTTGGCTCTCGGAATCACAGGGGATGTGATGCTATTGACTTAGCTGTGTGACACTCAAAGACGGTGTTATCGTTCTCGATTGGCTTGGCCCCCGATTTTGCGATTCATACATGAAATTATAGAGTCCATCACTGAAATGTATAGCAATTTGTTTCTCTGGACTCGAAGTTATACTCTCGATACAGCGGGTTAGCATCTCGGATGGTATGGCCTTCGGTAAAACGTTTGTCTCTAGACTACTGGGCATCATTCTTCAACGGTTTGGCCGTCTGCATTGATATACATATCGTGCATTAAGGTGTATACTGTCAATACAGAACAGGGCATTAACTCCTGGAATACCTGGTTTGACAATCGGAAATATTAGTATAGGTGAAGCTATTGAGTTAGCCGTTCGAGTCTCAAAAGAGGTGGTCACGTTTATCTACGGTTTGACACTCAACATTACATTTGATACATGAAATTAAGGTGCCCGGCACTAAGATGTATACCATCTTGCTACCCTGAACACGATGTTATACTCCTCATAGAGCGGGATAGCATCTCGGAAGGTAAGGCCTGCGGTAAAGAGTTTGACTCTCTGCCAGTTGGTAACGACCTACATCGATTTGACTATGTACTTTACTATTTGTACCGTGATTTAAGGTGTCTTGTGCCAATACTGTTCTCAGCATTTGCTCCCGGAATACCTGGTTTGGCTCTCGGAATCACAGGATAGGTGATGCAGTTGAGGTAGATGTGCGATTCTCAAGGTAGGCGGTCACGTTCTCGCACGGTTTGACTCTCGATTTTGCTATTCATACTTGGAAATAAGGTGTCCGGCTGTTAAATGTCTACTAATTTGTTTCCGCGAAGACTAAGCAGGACACTCCCCACAGCGGGTTATGTTTCTCGGAAAGCAACGTCTTCCGACAAGAGTTTGACTCAATACGAATAGGCATCGTTCTGCAAATGATTGACGAACAACTATAATATGAAAACCGTCTTTTAAGGCGTAAATTTCCCAAGCTATTCGCCGGATTTACTCCCGGAATACCTGAATTGTTTGTCGGATTCACTGGACAGGTGAAGCTATTGACTTACCCGGTCGCCACCCAAAGAAGGTGGTGGCGTTCTCCAATGGTTTGACAATCGATCATCTAATTCATACATGAAACTATGATGACATCATTTAAATGTATACTACTGTATTTCCCTGCACACGAAGTTACACTTATGACACGACGGATTATCATCTCGGATGGTGAGGATTTCGGTAAAAGATTTGTCTCTATCACAATGCATACCGTTCCACAACGGTTTGACGGTCTGCCTTAATATTCAAACCGTGAATTAAGATGTCAATTGCCAATTCCATTCAGCGGGTTTATTCCAGGAATACCTGGTTTGACTCTCGGAATCACAGGATGAATGAAGCTATTGTCTAAGCCTTTCGACTCTCAAAGAGGGTGGTAAGGTGCATGACCGGTTTCACCACCTATATTCTAATTCATACATGAATTTAAGATGCCCCGCACTAAAATGTATACTAGCTTGAATCTATGATCACGAAATTGTAATCTGGATACAGTGGGTTCCGGTACTAGGAGGGCAATGTCTTCGGTAACAGATTTGACTTTATACCAATTGATAAGACTCTCAAACCGTTTCACGGTCTACTTTAATATCCAAACCGTGAATTAAGGTGTCCGTTGCAAATACTCTACAGCGGATTGATCCCGGAATACCTGGTTCGTCTCTCAGTATCACAGGATCGGTGACGCAAATGCCTCAGACATTCGACTCTCCAGGAAGGTTACAACGTTATCGAGCGGCTTGACACACGATCTTCTAATTCATACAAGGCATTAAGGTGCCCGTCTCTAAAATGTCTACTAAATTTGTTTCTCTGAGCACGAAGTTGTACCCACGATACAGCGGGTTATGTTCCCCGATGGTAAGGAATGGGACAAAGAGGATGACGTTATTCCAATCGGTAACGTTCTCGAACGGTTTGTCTCTCTGCCTTAATATTCATACCGTGAATTAATGTCACTATTGCCAATATTGTCCAGCAGTCGTACTCCAGGAATACCAGGCTTGACTCTCGGAATCACGACTATCGTTGTAGCTGTTGACTCAGCCGTTCGACTCTAAATGTATATGGTACCGATATCGAACGGTTTGACTTCCGATGTTTGAATTCGTAATCAAGTTAATGTGCCCGTCACTGCAATCACTACTAACTTCTTTCCCTGAACACGTACTTATTCTTCCGATTCAGCAGGTTAGGTTCGCGGACAGTAAGGCCCGCGGTGTAAGGTTAGACTCTGTACCAACAGGTAACCTTCAGCAATGGTTTGACTCTATACATTGCCAATACTATTGCCAGTACTGTTTAGCGGATTTACTCCCGGAATACCTGGTTTTACTCTCGGAATCACAGGAAATGTGAAGCTGCTGAATTAGCCGCTCGACTTTGAAGGAAGGTGGAATCGTTCTCGTACGGTTTAACACTGGACCTTCTAATTCATACATGAAATTAAGGTACCCGTCACTCAAATGCGTACCATCCTGCGCCTCTGCCCACGAAGTTAACATCTCGATACAGCAGGATACTTTCTTCTAATCTAAGCCTTTCGTTAAAAAGTTTTACTCCTTACCAATAGGGAGCGATCTACAACGGATACACTCTACACTTTGATATTTATAGAGTGAAATGGAGTGTTCAAGTCCAATACTATGCAGCGGTTCTACTCCCGAAATAGCTGGTTTGACATACGGAATCACAGGATAGGAGAAGCTATTGACTTAGCCGTTCAACACACAAAGAAGGTGCTATCGATCTCGAACGGAGTGACCCTCGAGCTTCTAATTCCCACATGATATTTCGGCAAAGGTCACTAAAATGGACACTAGTTTGCTTCTCTAAACACGAAGTTATACTCTCGAAACCCCAGGATAGCTTCTAGGAAGGTAAGACATACGGTAAAGGTTTGACTATAAACCATTCCGTAACTCCCTACAACTGTATGACCCTGAACTTTAATACTTACACCGTGAAATAGGATGACTGTTGCCAATAATGCGCAGGGCATTTACTCCCGGAGTATCTGGTTTGACTCTCCGAATTACAGGATAGATGTAGCATTGGACTTAGCCGCTCATCTCTCAAGGAATGTGATAACGTTCCCGTACGGTTTGGCACTCCATCTCCTAATTCTTACACAAAATTAAGTAGAGTCGCAAGAAAATGTACACAAACTGGCTTCTCTGAACACGATGTAACATCTTTGATATAGCGGGATATCTTGTCGGGAGGTAAGGTCTTCGGTAAAGTGTTTGTCTCTCTGCTGATAGGTATCGTCCTACAACTGTTTGCTTATGTACTTTGCCATATGTACCGTGATTTAAGTTGCCCTGTGCCAATACTGTTCAGTGCATTTACTGTCGTAATTCCTGGTTTGTCTGTCGGAATCACTGGATAGTTGAAGCTATTGACATAGCCGTTCGTCGGTAAAAGAGGGTGGTAACGTTCTCGAACGGTTTCATACTCGATGTTCTATTTCATACATGAAATTAAGGTGCCCGACACTGATATGAATACTAATTTGTTTCCCTGAACACCAAGTTATATTCACGAAACAGCGGGTTAGTTTTTCATTGGCTATGGTCTTCGATAGAATGTTTGACTTTATAGCAATTGGTAACGTTCAGCAATGGTTTGAGTCTGCATTTTAATATCTATAGCCTGAAATAGGGTGTCTAATGACAATAGTGTACGGCGGACGTTCTCTCGGATTACCTGGTTTGAATTTCAGAATCTCAGGGTATGCGAAGCAATATACTTGACCGTTCGAGTCTTAGCCAAGTTGGTAACGTTCTCGAACGATTTGGCTCACGATTTTGATATTTATTCATGGAAATGTGGTGTCCGCCTGAAAGCTATTCTACTAATTTGATTCCATGAACATTAAATAGGGCACAGGCTACAGCGGGTTATGCTCTCGGAGGGCAAAGTCTTCGGTAAAACGGTTGACTTTACACAAATTTGTATCGTTCTCGAACGATTTAACTCTCTACCTTAATATTCATACCTATTTCCGGCACTTTTCAGTGGATTGTTCCCGGCATACCTGGTTTGACTCTCGGAACACAGGATGGGTGATGCTGTTGACTTAGGCATTCGAAACATAAAGAAAGTGGTAACGTTCTCGTTAGGTTTTACTCATGATTTTCCTATTCATATATGTAAATAACGTGCTCGTGTTTAAAATGTATCCAAATATGTTTCCATGAACACGAAGATAGACACTCCATATAGCTGGATATGTTCACAGAAGGTAAGGTATTCAGAAAAAGATGCACAATACACAAATTGGTTATATTCTACAAGGATTTCACTCTCTACTTTAATATACACACCGCGGACTGATGTGTCTATTGCCAACAGTTTTCAGCGGACATACTCCCGGAATACATGGATTGACTCTCGGAATCACAAATATATTTGAAGCAATTGACTCATATTGAAGCAATTGAGTCCTTCGACTCTCATCGAAAGTGGTACGGTTCTCGAACTGTTTGACATTCGATCATCTAATTCATACATGAAATTAAGGTGCCGCCACTAAAATGAGTACTAATGTGTGTCTCTAAACACGAAGTTATTCTCTCGATACAGCGGGGTAGCTCCTTGGATGGTATGGACTTCGGTAAAGGGAATGACCTCATACCAATTGGCATTGTTCTCCGAAGGTTTGAGTTTCCACTTTAATATTCATACAGCGAATTAATGTGTCTAATGCTAATACTTATCAGCGGATGTACTCCAGGAATAGCTGTTCTGGCTCTCGTTATCACAGGAGAGGTTGAGCTTCTGACTTACTTGTTCGTCTCTCAAATTAGGTAGTAAAATTCTGGATCGGTTTGACCCCGTATCTTCTAGTTCATACATGAAATTATGATGCCCATCACTAGAATGTATACTAATGTCTTTCTCTGAGTCCGAGGCCGTACTCTCTATGCAGCTGGATACATTCTCGGAATGAAAGGCAGTCGGTAAAAAGTTTGTCTTTATTGAAATTGCTTACGTTATACATCGTTTGACTTTGTACTTTAATATTTATACCGTGAATTACGGTGGCCCTGGCCAATAGCATTCAGCGGATTTACTCCCGGAATACAAGGTTTGAGTCTCGGAGTCTGAGCCTTCGTGGAAGTAGTGACTTAGCTGTGCAGCTCTCAAGAAAGGCTGTAACGTTCTCGAAAAGTTTGACTTCCGATCTGCTTATTCGTACATAAAAATAATGTGTCCTACCTGCTACAATGTCCTCATATTTGTTTAGGTGAACATTATGCTAATCTCGCGCTACAGCGGGTTACATTCTCGCAAGGCATGGTTTTCGGCAAAAAGATTGACTCCATTCCAAGTTGTAACGATCTCCATGGGCTTGAATCTCTACATCAATATCCATACCGCGAATTATCGTATCCATTGCCGTTACAGTCCAGCGGATTTACTCCTGATATATCTGGTGTGACTTTCGGAATCACAGGTCAGGTAAAGCTGTTTTCTCAGATGTACGATTCTCAAAGAAGGTGGTAAAGTTCTGGATCGCTTTGCCTCTCGATTTTCTCATTCATATATAAAAATAATGTGTGCTTATGCTGTAACGTCTATTAATTTGTTTCCGTGGGTACTATGCATGGCAATCGCTACTGCTGCCTGAGTTCTCGGAGTGTATGTTATTGGTTAAAACGAATGACTTTTTATCAATTGCTATTGTTCTCCGCCGGATTGACTCTCAGCATTAATATTCTGGCCGAGAATTAAGGTGTCTATTGCCGATATTGATCAGCCGATTCTTTCCTGGAGTACCTGTTTGACTTTAGGTGTCGCATGATAGATGAAGCTATTGATTTAGTTGTTCGTCTCACAGAGAAGGTTGTAACGGTCTCGCATGGATTGACGTGCGGTCTTCTAATCCATACATGAATTTAAGGTGCCAGGCATCAAAATGTATACTAATTTGAGTCTTGGGCACGAAGTATTACTCTGGATGCAGCGGGTTACCTTCTCGGAAGGTAAGGCCTTAGGAGAAGGTTTGACGCTATTCCTATACGTGGCGTTCTACAACAGTTTGAATGTGCACTGTAACATTTACACCGTGAAATATGCTGTGTGGTGCTAATACCGTATAGCGGATCCACTCCTGGTGTACCTCGTTTGACTCTAGGAATCACAGGATAGGTGAAGCTATTGGCTCAGTCGTTCAACTCCCATAGAATGTGGCAACGTTCTCGATCGGTTTGACCATCGATCTTCTAATTCATACATGAGGTTAAGTATCGGTAAAGCTATTGACTTAGCTGTTCGGCCCGTAAAGAAGGTGTGCTCGTTCTCGAACGTCTTGAGCCCGATTATTTTACTCATACATAAAAATACGGTTTCCGTCTGCAAAAATGTCAATTTGCTTCCGTGAGCACGGAGCATGACGCTCGCTACAACGGGTTAAGCACTAGGAAGGTAAGGCCTTCGGTAAAACGTTTGACATTACACCAATCGGTATCGTTCTAGATGGGTTAGACTCTGTACTTCAAAATTCAAACCGTGGCTTAAGGTGTCCGTTACCAATAGTGTACAGCAAATTGTGTTCCGTAATACCTGGTATGACTATCGGAATAACAAGCTAGGTGAAGCTATTCACTTCGTCGTTCGACTCTCATGGAAGGTGGAAACGATCTCAAGCGGTTTGACACTCGGTCTCCTTATAGATACATGAAATTAAAGTACCCGTCTGCTGAACCATCTACTAATTTGTTTCCCTGAACAGTTATACCAACGATAGAGTGGGTTATGTACTCGGAAGGTAATGTATCCGGTAAGGAGTATGACGATATGCCAATTGGTTATGTTCTCAAACGGGATCACGCTCTACTTTAATATTCAAACCGTGCATAAAGGTAGGTACTGCTAATACTGTTCAGCGCATTTAATCCTAATGTATCTGTTGCGACTCACGGAATCACAGGGTAGGAGTAGCTGTTTTCTTAGATGTGCGATTCTGAAAGTAGTTGGTAACGTTCTGGAATGGTTTGCCTCTCGAACTTCTCATCCATGCATGACATAATGTTGCCAGTCACCACGATGTATATTCATTTGTGTCCGTTTACACTAACCAACACACTCGCTGCAGCGGCTTTGTTTCTCGGTACGTATGGTAATTGATAGAACGTTTGACTTTATAACAACTGCTAAGGTTCTCAAACGGTTGCACGCTCTTCTTTAATATTCAAACCGTGAGTAACGGTGTATACTGGTAATACTGTTCAGCTCATTTACTCCTGATGTACCTGGAGTGACTCTCGGAATCACAGGATATTTAAAGCTATTGACTCAGTCGTTCGCTCCCAAAGAATGTGGTTACAAACCTTGAATTATAGGACACTCGATCTTCTAATTCATACATGAAATTAAGGTGTCCTTCACTCCAATGTATACCAATTTCCTTCTGTTTACACTGTGCAACACATACTCTGCTGCGCGTTAGATTCTCGGAAGTTAAGGCCTTTATTAAAAAGTATTGCTCTGTAACTAGACGTAATGTTCTCCAACGGTCTGACACTCTACTTTATTATTCATACCGTGAATTGAGGTGTCTATTGCCAAAACTGTTCAGCGCGATCACTCCCGGAATGCATGGCTTGACTCTTGCAATCACAGCATTGATGTAGCTATTGACATAGCCTTCGGATCCCAAAGAATGTGATATCGTTTTCAAACGGTACGACTCTCCATTTTGCTATTTATACATGAAAATGTGGAGTCCGTACATTAAAACGTCTACTAACTTCTTTCCATGAACAATAAGTGGAACACTCTCTACAGCGTGGTAGGTTCACCGAAGGAAGTGTATTCGGTAAAAAGAATGACCTTAATACGAATTGGTAATTTCCTGCGACGGTTTGATTCCCAACTGTAATATGCAAACTGTGAATATAGGTGATGATTATCAATACAATTCAGCGGACTTACACTTGAAATACCTGGTTTGACTCTCGGATTCACAGGATCGGTGAAGCTATTGTTTTAGCGTTTGGACTCCCAAAGGAAGTGGTACCTTTCTCTAACGGCTTGACGCTCGATTTTGACATTTATACATGAAAATGTGATGTCCGTATGCTAGCATGTCTAGTAATCTGTTTCCGTGAACACTTGGCTAGACACTCGCTAGAACGGGATAGGATCTCGGAAGCTAAGGTATTGGGTAAAGAAAATTGCTTTGTTTCAATTAATAACGTTCACCCGCAGTTCGACTCAGTGCCCAAATATTTATACCGTGAATTAAGGTATTTATTGCCAATATCCTTCAGCGTATGTACTCCCAGAATACCTTGTTTCACTCTCGCAAGCACAGAATAGCTGAAGCCACTGACTTGGCCCTTCGAACGTCACAGAACGTGTTAACGTCCTCGGACGGTCGGACGTCCGCGATCTTCTAATTCATACACGTGGATATTGTGCCCGTCACTAATGAAAACACTAGTTTGCTGAATGCTTTCTCTAAACACGAACTTATTTTCTCGATGAAGCCGTTGAGGTTCGCGGAATGTAATGTCTTCGTTAAAACGTCCGACTTTATACAAATTGGTAACGCTCTCAAACGGTACGGCACTCTACTTTAGTATTGAAATCGTGGAGCAAGGTCTCTATTGCCAATACTGTTCGGCAGATTTACTTTCAGATTATCTGGTTCGACTGTCGAAATCATAGGATGCGTGGAGCTATTGACTTATCCGTTGGACTCTCACAAAAGGTGGTTACGTTCTCGAAACATTTGACCCTCAATCATCTAGTTTATACACGAAGATAAGGTGTCAATCACTGAAATGAGTACTAATTGGCCTGACTGAACGCGAAATTATGTTCACCATACAGTGTATTAGGTTCTCAGATGGGAAGGCCTTCGCTACACAGTTTGAGTCTATATGAATAGGTAACGTTCTACAACGGTCTGGCGCCCAACTTTAACATTGAAACCGTGAATTAAGGTGTCCACTGCTAATACTCTACAGAGGATTTACCTCCGGGATACCTGGTGTGATGCTCGGAATAGCAGGATTGGAGAAGCTAGAGTCTTAGCCGCTCAACTCTCAACGATGGTGGTAACGTTCTCGAACGGTTTGTCGCACTATTTTAATATTCAGACTGTGACTAAGAGTGTCTATTACCAATACTGTACTGCAGATTTACCCCCGTAATACCTGGTTTGTCATTCGGAATCATAGGATATGTGAAGCTATATCTTTAGCTGTTCGTCTCTCACAGAAGGTGGTATCCATCCAGAATGGTTTGACCTTCGATCTCATAATTCATACATGAAGTTAACGTGCTCGAGACTGAAATGAAGACTAATTTCCTTCTTCGAACACGAAGATATATACTGGGAACCGTGAGATTGCTTCTCCGGAGGTGAGGTCATCAGTAATTTGTTTGACCTTAAGCCTATTGGCAATAATCTCAAACGCTTTATCGCTCTACTTCAATATTCGTACCGAGAATTACGGTGTTTATTGGCAATAGAGTTCAGTGGATTTGCTCCCGCATTACCTGATGTGACTCTCGAAATCACGGGGTAGCTGAATCTATGGACCTAGCCGTACGAACGTCATAGAAGGTGGTATTGTTCTGGAACGTCTTGACTTTCGATATTCTAATTCATACATGAAATAAAGATACCCGTCACTAAATTGTATACCAGCTTCTTCCCCTGAACACCGTTTTATACTCCCGGTGCGGCGCGTTGGGCCATCGTAGGGTCAGGTCTTCGGCAAAACGTTTGACTTTATACGAATTGATAATGATCGTCGATGGCTTAGCGCTCTACTATAGTATTCATACCGTGAATTACGATATCTATTGCCAATAGGGTTCATCGGATTTACTCCAGGAGAACCTCATTTCACTCTTGGATTCACAGAATACATAATGCTATTGACATAGCAGTTCGACTTTCAAGGGTGGTGGTATCGTTCTCGAAAGGTTTGACACTGGATCTTACAATTCATACATGAAAATAGGTGCCGTCACTAAAATGTATACTAGTTACCTATGCTGAACTTGCCGTTATACTCTCGATATAGAGGGATAGGTTCTCGGAAGTTCCGGCCGTCGGTAGAAAGTTTGACTCCATAGCAATAGGTAACGTTCTGCAACAGCATGGGGGTCTGCTTTAATATTCATACCTTGAAGTAGGCTGTCTATTCCCTATACTGTGACGCGGACTAACTGCAGGAATACCAGGTTTTGTCTCTCGGAATCGCAGGGCAGGTTATTTTATTGACGTAGTCATTCACATCGCCAGGATTGTTGTATCGTTCTCGACGGCATGACCATCCATCTTCTAACCCATACATTAAATTAACGTGCCCCTCTCTAAAATGTCTCCTATTTAGTTTCCACGGACACTAAGCAAGGCATTCCCAACAGCGGGTTGGGCTTCTCGGAAGGTACGTCCTTCGGTAAAAAGTTTGATCCTATACGAATGGGATCGCTCCACAACTGTCTGACGCTCTACCTTAATATTCAAACCGTGAATTTCGGGTCCGGCTGCTAACAGTTATCACGGGATTTACTCCCGGAACACCTGGGTCGGCATTCTAAGACACAGGATAGGTGAAGCAACTGACTTAGCGGTTTGACACCCAGAGAAGGTCGAAACGTTCTCCAACGAATTGACCCTCGACCTTCTAAGCCATGCATGGAATTAAGGTGCCCGTAAATAAAGTGTATATTAATTTTCTTCCCTGAACACGATATTATACTCTCGATAGAGCGGATTAGGATCGCGAAAAGTTAGGCCCTCGGTGTAAAGTGTGACTCTCTTCCAATAGGTAACATCCTACATCGGTTTGTCTCTTTACATTAGTAATACTATTGCGAATACTGTTCAGCGGATTTACTCTCAGATGACCTGGTTCGATACTCGGAATCACAGGATAGGTGAAGCTATTGACTTAGCCGTTCGATTCCCATAGAAGGTAGTAAGGTCCTGTAACGGTTTGACCCTCGTTTTTCTAATACATACACAAAATTAAGGTGCCCGTCACTATAATGCACAATAACTTGTTTCTCTGAACACGAAGTTATACTCCCCATACAGCGGATTAGCTTCTCGGAAGGGAAGTCTTTCTGCTATAACGTTGAACCCTGCAGGAATAGGTAACGTGCTACAATCGTTTGTCTTCGTACGGTAACATTTATACCCTGAAACTGGGTGTGTAGGGCCAATACTGTTCAGAGGATATACTCCCGGAATGCCTGGTGTGATTCTCGGAGTCCCAGGATAGATGAAGCTACTGACATGGGGGTTCGATTCTCAACGACGGTTGTAACGGTCTCAAACGTTTTAGCCCTCGATCTTCTAATTCATACAACAAACTAAGGTGCCTGTCACTAAAACGAGTACTAACATGTTCCCCTGAACGCCATGTTATGCTCTCGATACAACGCGATAAGCTTTAGGATGGAAGGGTCTACAGTAATACGCTTGTCTTTATAAAATTTGGCAGCGTTCTCAAACCGCTTGGCGCTCTACATTACTGTCCAAACTGTTAATTGATGTGTCAATTGTCGATTCTATTCAGCGGAGTTACTCCGGTAATACATGGTCTTACTTCCGGAATCGCACGATATGTGAAGCTATTGGGTTAGCCTTACGTCTTTAATAGAAGGTTCTAACGTTCTACAACGGAATTACCTTCGCTCTTCTAACTCATACATGAAGTTAAATAGCCCGTAGCGGATATGAATACTAATTTCGTCCTTAGAACTCGAAGTTATACTCTCGAAACTGTAGGTTATCTTCTCCGAAGGAAAGGCTTTCCGTAAAGTGCTTGACTCTATACCATTATATAATGCTCTGCAACGGCTTGATGGCCTGCTTATATATTCAAACCGTGATTTGAGTTGTCGGTTGCCAATACTGTTGAGAGAATTTACTCCGGGAGTACCTGGTTTGGCTTTCGGAATCACTGGATAGGTGAAGCTATTGACTTGGCCGATCGAATACCAAACAAGGTGGTGACGATATCGAACTGTTTTACCTTTGTCTTTCTAATTCATACATGGAATCAAGATGCCATCACCATAATATTAGCTGGTGCCATTATCTAGACACGAAGTTATACCCTCGATAGAGTGGGTTAGTATTTCGGAGGGTAAGGCCTTTGGTAAAACGTTTGACTTTGTACCTACTGGTATCGATCTCAAACGGGGTGACGGTCTATTTTAATATTCAAACCGTGGAGCAAGGTGTCCATTTTCAATACTATTCAGTGTATTTACTCCAGCAATACCTGGATTGACTCTGGGAATAACAGGATAGGTGTAAATATTGACTCAGCCGTCTGAGTCCCAAAGAGGGCGGTAATGTTCTTGAGCGCCTTGACCCCGATCTTCTTATTCATAATGAAATTAACGCGCCCGTGACTAAAATGCCTTCTACCTCGCTTCTACGAACACGAAGCTATACTCTCGATGAAGAGGTTCGCGGAAGGTAATGTCCTCGGTAAAGCAACTGACTTCATAGAAATTGGTATCGTTCTCATACGGTTTGACACTCTATTTTAATATTTGAACCGTGATTTATGGTGTCCATTGCAAATACTCTGCTGCGGTTATACTCCTGATATACGTAGTGTTACTCTTGAATCCACATGATACGAAAAACTATTTACGTAGCCGTTCGACACTCAAAGAAGCATGGACCATTCACGAACGGATTGAATGTCAATTTTTCTATTTATACATGCAAATGAGGCATCCGTCTGCCAAAATCTCTATTAATCTATTAATATCTCAGTTTACACTGAGCAGCGGGTTAGGTTCTCGGAAAGTATGGAAATTGGAGAAACTTTTGACTTCATGCCAACTCGAAACGTTCTCAAACGGTTTCGCGCTTTACTTTAAGATTCAAACAGTGAATTAAGGTGTCTATTGCCAAGAGTGTACAGCGCATTGACTCCCGGCATACCTGGCTTGACTATCGGAATTGCAGGATAGGGGAAGCTACTGACTTAGCCGTTCGACTATGAATGAGGGTGGTAATTCTCTCGAAATTTTTGTCCTTCTATCTTCTTATTCATACATGAAATTAAAGTGTGCGTCTGCTAAAATGTCTACCGGTTTGTTGCTCTGAACACAAACATATACCCACGATATAGCGGGTTATGTTCTCGGAAGGTACGGCATCCGGTAATGAGTATGAATCTGTGAGTGACGCACGGCTGAGTCAACACCTTCACCTATCCAGTCATTCGGAGAATCAAACCAGGTATTCCAGGAATACATCCGCTGGAGAGTCTTACCAATAGACGTCATTCGCGGTTTGAATATTAAAGCAGAGAGTCAATCCGTTGATGAACATAGCCAATTGCAATAACGTCATTCACTTTAATGCATACCCTACCATCAAGAACAAAATCCGCTATATCAATAGCAGATCATCGTGTTCCACGAAACAAATTAGTCAAAGTTTTAATGAAATATCGAGGATCAAACCGTTTTGAAACGTCACCAACGATTATAGAGAAAACTGGTACGGAAGGCACTAGATTCCGAGAACAAACCCCGCTGTATAAAGAGTATGACTTCATGTTCGGAGAAAGGAATGAGTATACCTTTCAGCGACGAAAAACTTAATTGCTTGCATGAGTTAGAGGATCGAGCTTCAACCCCTTCCATAGCGTTACCACCTTCTGTGAGAGGCGAACGCCTAAGTCAATAGCATCACCAATCCTGTGATTCCGCGTATCCAACCAGGTAATTTGGGAATAAATCCACTGCACAGTATTGGCAGTAGACACCATAATTCACGGATTGGCTATTAAAATACAGCGTCACACCGAATGAGAACGCTACCAATTGCTATAAAGTCAAGCGGTTTACCGAAGACCTTACCTTCCACGAACCTTACCCGCTTCATCGTCACTATAATGATGAGAGAAAGAAGTTAGTATTCATTTCAGTGACGGGCACCTTTTCCTCGTGTATGGATTAGAAAATCGAGAGTCAAGCCGTTGGAGAACGTTAGCATCTTTCTTGAGAGTCGTACTCATATGTCAATAGCTTCACCAACCCTGTTATTCCGAGAGTCTATCCGCAGTATAGTATTGCCAATAGACACTCAAACTTACGGTATAATTGGTAATATACAGATTCGAACCATCGTAGAACGTTACCTGCTGGTATAGGGTCAAACATTTTACCCGATTCCCTACCCTCTGAAGTCATATCCCGCTGCAGCAAATATCTTGCACAGTGTTCAATGAAACAAATTAGTAGACACTTTAGCAGATGGACACTTTAATTGCGTGTATCAATAGGATG
>NIJG01000100.1:96682-108804 GCA_002201625.1 Euglossa dilemma | reverse complement strand
ACCACCTTCTTCGCTAGTGGCACACCTATGCCAAAATCACAAAATATTCCGTGATTCCGAGAGACAACCCCGGAAAACCGTGAGTAAGTCCGCAGAATGATATTGGCAATTGACACCTTAATTCACGGTTTAAATATTAAAATAGAGCGTCAAACCGTTCCAGAACATTACTAATTCGTATAATAACATTCCATTTTTGAATACCTTGCATTCCGAAAACCTAACATGCGTAGCGAGTGTTTCGCTTATTGCACACGGAATCAAATTAGTAGACATGTTAGCAGACGGGCGCCACATTTTCGTGTATAAATAGCAAAACCACGAGTCAACCTATTTGAAAACGGTACCACATTCCTTGGGAGTCGAAGGATAGGTCAATAGCTTCATCTATACTGTTATGCCAAGAGTCAAACTATATATTCTTGGAGTAAATACTGTGAATAGTTTTGGCAACAGACACCTCAATTCGCGGTATGAATAAGAAATTAGAGGGTGAAACTGTCGGAGAACATTACGTACAGTTATAGAGTGATATTTTTTATTAAAGGCCTTAGCTTCCGAGAAACTAACGCGCTGCAATGAGTGTGTTACTTAGTGTAGACGCAAAGAAGTTTGTATATATTGGAGAGAAGGGCACCTTAGTTTCAGGTATGAATTAGAAGATAGAGTGTAAACCGATCTATAACGTTACCAACTTAGTTGAGAATCAAACGCCATTGTTATTAGCCTCACATATCTTGTGATTCCGAAAGCTAAACCAAGTATTCTGGGAGTAAATACGCTGACGAATATTGGCAATAGGCACCTTAATTCACTGTTTGAACATTAGAGCGGAAAGCCAAACCGCCGAACGTTAGCTGTTGGTATAGGGTCAAACATTTTACTGGTAGCCCAGTCTCTGGAGAGGGTAACCCGACTTATCTATAGTAGAACGTCGTGATCAGAGACAGAAATTAGTAATCATTTCAGTGATGGGCACCTTACCTACATGTATGCATTAGAAGATCGACAGTCAAGCATTTTGGAAACGTTACCGCCCTCTTTCAGAGTCGAACGAATAAATCAATAGCTTCACCTATTCCAAGATTACAGGAGTCAAACCGTGTAATCCGGGAGTAAGTCCGCTGATCAGTATTGGCGATAGATACCTTATTTCACGGTTTGAATATTAAAATAAAGCGTCATGCAGTTGGTGAACGTTACCAATTGCTATAACATCAAACCTTTTACCGAAAGCCTTACCTCCCGAGTAGTCCAACGCGCTGTAGGGAGTGTCCTGCTTAGTGTTCATGGAAACATATAGGTTGGCATTTTAGTGTCGCACACCTTAATATCATGTATGAAATAGGAGATTGGGGGTCAAACCATTCGAAAGTGCTCCAACCTTAATTGAGAATCGAACTGCTTTGTTCGTAGCTTCACATATCCTGCGATTCGTAGAGTCAAACCAGGTATAAGTGGAGTGAATCCGCTGATCAATATTGGCAATGGACACCTTAATTGACGGTTTGAATATTAAAGAAGAGGGTAAAATCGTTTGAGAATTTTACCTACTGATACAAAGTCAAGCCTTTTACCGAAGTCGGTACCCACCCAGAACCTAACCCGCTGTATCGAGTGTATAATTTCGAGTTCAGAGAAACATATTTAGTACACATTTTAGTGCCGGCCACCTTAATTCCATGTATGCATTAGATGATAAGAGTCAAGCCGTTGAAGGACGTTACCAACTGCCTTGAGAGTCGCAAGGTTAAGCCAATAGCATCACGGATCCTGCCATATGGAGAGTCAAACCAGGTAATCCGGGAGTAAGTGAGCTTAACAGCATATGCAATAGACACAATAATTCACGGTATGTACGTCACGGTAGAGCGTCAGTCCGTTTGAGAATGCTACCAATTGGTATAAAGTCAAACGCTTTACCGAAGACCTTTCCTTCCGCGAAACTCAGCGCCTCCTTTGGGAGTACAAGGTTGTGTTCAGAGAAAGACATTAGTAGTCATTTTAGCGATGGGCGCCATAATTTCATGTATGGCATAGAAGACTGAGGGTTACACCGATCGACAACGTTACCAGCTTCATTGAGAGCCGCATAGCTAAGGCACCTATCCTATGGTTCTGAGAATCAAACCAGTCATTACGGGAGAAAATCCGCTGAATTATATAGGTAATTAACACGATAATTCACTGTTGAACATTTAAGTAGAAAGAAAGACTGTGGGAGATGATTACAAATTTGTATAGAGTCACTCCTTTTATCGAAGGCCTTACCATGGAAGATCATAACCCGCAGTATTTGGAGTATAATTGCGTGTTTATAGAAACACATTAGAATACATTTTAGTGACGGCACCATAAATTCATGTATAAATTAGAATATCGATGGTCCAACCGGTCGAGATCGTTACCACCCTCTTTAAAGAACCGAACAGCTAGGTCAAAGCTTCTTCTATCCTGTGATTTCGAAGGTTAAACCAGGTATACCGGGATTAAATCCGCTGAACAGTATTGCCAATAGATACCTTAATTCACAGTTTGAATATTAAAGTAGAGCGTGAAACCGTTTGAGAACGATACCACTTGGTATAAAGTCAAACGTTTAATCAATTATTGTACCTACCGAGAACCAAACCCGCTGCAGTGAGTACGTTGCTTAATGTAAGCGGAAGCAAATAAGTGTACATTGTAGTGGTTGGCACCTTTCATGTGTGGATGGTGTGCATAACGAGCGGCAAGCCGTTCCAGGACGTTACCACCTTCTTTGAGAATGGCACACATAAAACAATAGCTTCTCCTATACTTCTGATTCCAAGAGTAGCTCCAGGTATATCAGGAGTAAATCCGCTGTGTACTATTGGCAATGGACGCCTTGAATCGCGGTTTGAATATTAAAATCGAAGGTGAATACGCTTGAGAACGTTACGAAATGGTATAAAGTCATACGTTTTCCCGAATACCTTACCGCCCGTGAACCTACACCGCTGTCTCGACAATATAAACTCGTGATCAATGAATCAAATTAGTATACATTTTAGTAACGGGCACCATAATTTCGTTTTTGAGTTAGAAGATCTGGTTACAAACCATTGCAGAAAGTTACCGCCTTATTTGAGAGTCGAACGGATGAGTCAATAGCTTCAGCTATCCTGTGATTCCGTAGAGTCAAACCTTGTGTTCCATGAGTAAATCCGTACAACAGTATTGGCAGCAGATTCCTTAATTCACGCAATGAATATTAGGGTATCGTGTCAAACCGTCGGTGAACATTACAGGATAACATATAAAGTCAATCCTCTTACAGATTACCTTACCTACGAGAAAATAACCGGCTGCAGGGAGTGTCTTGATTAGTGTTCATTGAATAGTATTCATATTAGTGACGGGACCCTTAACTTCATGTATGAATGAGAAGATCACGAGGCAAGCCGTACCAGATCGTTACCGCCTTCCTTGAGAATCGCACATGAATGACAATAGCTTCACCTGTCCTGCGATTCCGAGAGCAATACCATGTATCTCAGGACTACATCCGCTGAACAGTATTGGCAATGGATATCTTAATTTACAGCTTGTATTCCAAACTATAGCGTCAATCCGTTTGAGCATGCTACCAACTGGTATAATGTCAAAAGCTTTACTGAAGTCCTTAACCACCGCAAGACTATCGCGCTGAATCGAGCGTGTAACATCGTGTTCAGAGGATCAAATTAGTAAACATTTTAGTGACGGGGACATTAGTTTCATGCATAAGATGATCAAGATTCAAACCATTCGAGAAAGTTATCACGTTCTGTGAGATTCAAACGACTACGTCAATAGCTTCATACAAGCTGTGATTCCGAAAGTCAACTGAGAGATTCCAGGAGCATATGCGCTGGATAATGTTGGCAATAGATATCTTAATTCGCGGATTGAATATTAAAATGGAGCGTTACACCGTGTGAGAAGGTTACAATGGCAATAATGTCAAACATTTTTCAGAATGCCGTCCCGTCCAAGAAGCTATCCCGCCGTACCGAGATTATATCTTAGTGTTTAGTGAAACACATAAGTATACAATTTTGTGACGGAACCTTAAATTCATGGATGGCTTGGAATATCGAGTATCGAAGCTTTTGAGAACGTTACCACCTTCTGTGAGAGACATACGGCTAAGTCAATGGTTTCAAGTATCACGCGATTCCGAATAGCCAAACTAGGTATTATGGGAGTAAATCCGCTGTACAGAATTTGCAATAGTTACCTTATTTCGCGGAGTGAATACTAAAGTAGAGCGCCAAACCATTTGAGAGTGTTTCCAATTGGTATAATGTCAAACATTTTACAGAAGGCCTTACCATCCGCGATCCTCACCAGCTTCATCAGGAGTATATCTTCGAGTTCAGAGAAAGAAATTAGTTCTCATTACAGTGACGGGCAGCTTAACTTCATGTATGAATTAGTAGCACGGGGGTCAAATCGTTCGAGAAAGTTACCACCCACTTTGAGAGTCGAACGGATAGGTCAATAGATCCACCTATCCTGTGATTACCAGAGTCAAACCAGGAACTCCGGGAGAAAATCCGCTGAATTATATAGGCAATTGGCACGATAATTCACGGTTTAAGCATTAAGGCATAAAGACAAACTGTCAGAGATCATTATCAATGGGTATATAGACACTATACCGAAGGCCTTACCTTCCGAGAGCATAACCCGCTGTATCAAGAGTATAGCAGAGCGTTCAGAGGAAACAATTAGCGAACATTTCAGTGGCGGTCACCTTAATTTCCTGTACGAACTGTAAGGTTGAGTGTCAAACGGATCGGGATCGTGGCCAGCTTCGTTGAGGGTCGAACGGCATCACCTATCCTGCGATTCTGGTCGGGAAACCATGCGTTCCAAGAGTCAGATCGCACAAAACTATTGGCAGTAGACACCTTCTTTCTCGGTGTGGATATTAGAGTAGAGATGCAGACCGATAGAGAACGATACAACTTGGAATAGAGTCAAACTTTTATGCCGAAAACCTTGCCCTCCGAGAATGTAACCCGCTGTAGCGAGAGACTAACTTAATGTTTACCTGATCAAGTAAGTGGGCATTGTAGCAGATAGGACAACTTAATTTTGTAAATGAAAAAGCAGATCGAGAATCAAGCCGTTCGAGGACGTTACCAATTTTCTTGAGAGCCATACAGCTATGTCAACAGCTCCACGCATCCTATGACTCCTAGATTCAAACTAGGATGAGAAATTTCTCCGAGTGAAAATCCGCTGAAAAGTATTGGCAAGAGGGACCACATTTCACGGTACAAATATTGAAGCACGGCGTCGAAACATGTATAACGTAAGAAATTTGTATGAAGACAAACTTTCTGCCAGCGGCCTTACTTTCCGAGAAGCCAAACAAGCTGTATCGACAGTATAACTTTGTGTTCAAAGATAGAAATTAGTCTTCATTACAGTGGCGTCACCATAACTTCATGTAAGAATTAGTAGATCGAGGGTCAAACTGTTCCAGAACGTTGCCACCTTCTGTGACGGCCGAACGGCCAAGCAAATAGCTTCATCTATCTTGAGATTCCGATACTCAAACCAAGTATTCTGGGAGCAAATGCGCTGAACAGTATTGGCAACAGACTCCATAATTCCCGGCTTGAATATTAAAACAGAGCGTCACACCGTGTGAGAACGTTACTAATTGCTATAAGTTCAACCGTTTCACAGAATGCCTTACCGTCCGAGAAGCTAACCGCCATATCGAGAGTGTAGCTACATGGTTAGGGAATCAAAATAATAATCATATTAGTGACGTTACCTTTAATTCCTGTATGCATCATAAGATTGTGTGTCAAATCGGTCGAGAACGCTACCACCTTCTGTGAGTGACGAACGGCTACGTCAATAGCCTCAGATATCCTGCTATTCCGATAGGCAAACCAGGTATGCCGGTTGCCAATTCGCCGTGCTCTATTGGTAATTGACACCTTAATTCGCGGTTTGAACATTAAGGTACAGCGACAATCCGTTGGAGGTCATAACCAATACGTATAAAGACATTCATTTTGCCGAATACCTTACCTGCCGAGAACATTAACCAACTGTAGGGAATGTCTTGCTCATTGTTGACGGAAACAAATTATAGAACATTTTAGCAGGCGGGCACCGTATATTCATGCCCGAATAGCAAAACCGGTAGTCAAACCGTTCGAGAATCTTTCCACCGTCTTAGAGAATAGAACGACTGAGTCAATCGTGTGATTCCCGGAATCAAGCCAGGTATTCCCGGAGAAATCGGCTGATCAGTAAGGGCATTAGACACACTATTTTACGGTATAAATATTAGAGTGCAGAGTCAATCCTATGTAAAACGTTACTTATTGGTATAGTGTCAAACTTTGTACCGATGGCCTTACCATACAAGACCTTAACCCGCTGCATCAAGAGTATAACTTCGTGTTCAGAGGTAGAAACTTGTATACATTTTAGTGACGGACACCTTGCTTTCATGTACGAATAAGATCGTTGGCCAAGCTGTTCGAGAACGTTACAACCTTCTTTGAAAGTTGTACCGCTTTATAGTAGCTTCACCTATCCTATGATTCCAAGAGTCAGACCAGATATACTGCACCTAAATCCGCTGTACAGTAATGGCATTATACACCTCAATTCACGGATTTATTATTAAAGTAGTGCGCCAATCCGTTTGACATAGTCACCTAGTGCTATAGAGTCAAAATGTAACCAAAGGCATTACCTTCCGAGAAGCTAACCCGATGTATCAAGACTATTACTTCGTCTTCAGAGAAGCAAATTAGTATCCATTATTGTGACGGGCACAATAATTTATGTATCAATTAGAAGATGGAGTGTCTAGCCTATCGAGAACCTATACCACCATCCTTTGGAGATGAACGGCCGAGTCAATGGAATCACCAAGCCTGCGATTCCGAGAGTCAAACTAGGTGCTGCGGGAGTAAATCGGCTGAACAATATTGGCATCATACACCCTATTGCACTGTATAAATATCACAGTCCGGAGTCAAACCGATGTAGTTTGTTACCTCTTGCAATGTAGTCTAACTTTTCATCGAAGACCGTTCCATCCGAGGAGCTAAAATGCTGCATGGAGAGTATAACTTCGTGGTCAGAGAAGCAAAAAATTATTATACAATTTAGTGACAGGCACCTTAAATTCATGTATTAATTAGAAGTTCGAGGGTCAAATCCTTCGAGAACATTTCCACCTTCCTGTGGCGTCGTACAGCTAAGTCAATCCATTCACACGTACTGTGATTCCGAAAGTCAAACCAGATATTCTGGGTGTAAATGCGCTGAACAGAATTTGCAATATACGCCTCAATTCAGGGTTAGAATATTAAAGCAGGCCGTCATGCCGTTGTAGAAGAATACCTATAGGCGTAGTGTCAAACTTCATACAGAATGCCTTACACTCCGAAAAAGTAACCCGCTGCATCCAGATTATTACTTCGTGTTCCGAGAAGGAAATTAGTATACACTTTAGTGACATGCGCCTAATTTCATGCATGAATAAGGGGATCAGGAGTTGCACCGTTTGTAAACGTTACCTACTTCATTGAGAGTCGCATAGCTAAGGCAATGGCTTCAGCAATTCTGTGATTCATAGAGACAGATCAGGCATTCCACGACGAAACGTGCAGTACTGTATTGGAATTAAGCACGCTATTTGACGTCATAAATATCAAAGATCAGAGTTAAACCATTGTATGTCGTTACCTATTGCTATTCAGTGATACTTTTTACAGAAGGCCTTAGCTTCCGCGAAACTAACCAGCTGTATCTAGAGTACTACTTCCTGGATACACAAACACATTAGTAGAAATTTTAGTAACTGCACCTTAAGCTCATGCATGAATTAGATCATCGAGGGTCAAATTGTTCAAGAGCCTTACCACGTTCTGTGAGAGTCGAACAGCTAAATCAATCGCTTCACATACCCTGCGATTCCGAAAGATAATCCGGGTATTCTGGGAGTCATTCCGCTTAACAATATTCGCAATGGACTCCGTAATACACGGCTTGAATATTAATGTACAGAATCTAACCCTTGCAGAATTTTACCCATTGGTATAATATCAGAAGTTTCACGGAAGGCCTTACCCTCCGAGAAACTAACCCCCTGTATCGAGAGTATAACATCGTGTTCACGAGTACAAAATTAGTATACATTGTAGTGATGGGCACCACCATTTCAAGCATGCATGAGAAGATCGAGAGGCAAACTGCTCCAGAACCTTACCTCCTTCATTCAGAGTCGCATTGCTAAGGCAATAGCTTCACATATCCTGTAATTCCGAGAGTAGAACCAGTCATTATGGGAGTAAATCCACTGAATTACATAGGCATTTGACAACATTCTTCACGGTATGAACATATAAGTAGAAATTCAAACTGTGGAAGATCAACACCAACTGCCATAAAGTCACTTTTTTCACCGAAAGTATTACCGTCCTAGAACATATCCTACTGTATCCAGAGTATTACTTCGAGTTTCAGGAAACACATAAGTATACACTTTAGTTACGGCACAATATATTCATGTATGAATTAGAATGTGGATGGCCAAACCATTCGAGAACGTTACCACCACCTCTGAGAATCGAACGCCTTGGTCAAAAGCTTCACCTGTCCTGTGATTCTGAGAGTCATATCAGGCAATACGGGAGTGT
This sequence comes from Euglossa dilemma, assembly GCA_002201625.1. Lineage (NCBI taxonomy): Eukaryota > Metazoa > Arthropoda > Insecta > Hymenoptera > Apidae > Euglossa > Euglossa dilemma. The sequence goes on along the minus strand of NIJG01000100.1, from coordinate 100,114 downwards.
ATGCGCTGAAAATTGATGGCAATTCGCACCTTAATTCACGGTTTGAATATTAAGGTGGCGCGACAAATTGTTGTAGAACTTTACCCATTCGTATAGAGTCAAACATGTTACCGAAGGCCTTACCGTCCGAGAAGCTAACCCGCCGTATTGAAATTATAGCTGCGTGTTTAGGGAAACACATCAGTATACAACTTATTGTCGTTTCCTTTAATTCAAGTATGAATTGGAAGATCAAGCTTCAATCCGTTCGATAACGTTGCCAACTTCCTTGAGAGCCGAACGGCTATGCCTGTTGCTTCAGATATCCTGTCATTCCGAGAGTGTACCCGGGAAAACCGAGGGTAAGTTCGCAAAATAGTATTGACAATTGACACCTCAATCACCGGTTTTAACATTAAAGTAGAGCGTCTCTGCATTAGAGAGTGTTACCCATTGGTATAAGGTAAAACGATTTACTGAAGACCTTATCCTGCGAAAGTCTAATCCGCTGTGTAGGGAGTGTAATACGTGTTCAGTGGAAGAAATTACTATAGATTATAAAGACGGTGACCATAATTTCATGTGTGAATCAGATGATCGAGTGTAAAACTGTTCGAAAGCGATACCACCTTCATTGAGGGACGCTCAACTAAGTCAATAGCTCCACCTATCCTATGATTCCGTGAGTCAAACGATATACTGTGGGACTAAATGCCCCGTACACTGTTGGCAATGCACACCATAATTCAAGGTTTGAATATTGAAGCAGACTGTCGTACTGTTGCAGAACGTAACGTATTGCTATAGAGTCACACTTTGTACCGGAGGCATTACCTTCCTAGATGTTGATCCGCTGTATCGAGAATATTACTTAGTGTTGAGAGAAAAAAATTGGTACATTTTTTAGTGACGGGCGTCTTAACTTCATATATGAATTAGAAGGTCGAGTGTCAGACCGTTCTAGAGCGATACGACCTTCCTTGGGAGTCTAAGGGCTAAGTCAATAGCTTCACATATCCTGTGATTCCGAGAGTCATACCGGGTATACGGAGACTGATCCGTTGAACACTTTTGATAATAGAAACCTTAATTCACGGTTTGAATATTAACATAGAGCGTCAAACCGTTTGAGAACGTTACCAGTAGCTATAATGTCAAACGCATTACCGAAAACCTTACCCTCCGAAAAAATATCCAGTTGTATCGGGAGTAAAACTTCGTGTTCACATGATAAAATTAGTATTCGTTTCAGTGACGGACTCCTTTACTTCATGTACGAATTAAAATGTCGATGCTCCAGCCGCACAAGAACGTTGTCACCTTCTGTGAGAGACGAACAGCTACGCCAGTACCGTCACCCTTCATGCAATTCCGAGTGTCAAACCAGGTGTTCCGGGAGTAAATTCGCTGAACAGCGTTGGAAATAAACACCTTCGTTCACGGTGAGAATATTAAAACATAGCATCAAACCGTTTGGAGACGATACCACCCTCTTTGAGATTCGAAAGATTAAATCAATAGCTTCGCCTATTGTTGTGATTCCAAGAGTCACACCAGGTATTCCAGGAATAAATCCACTGAATAGCATTGGCAATAGACACCTTAATTCACGGTATGTATGTTAAAGTAGAAGGTCAATCCTTCGGGGAACATTACCTATTGTCAAAGTCATTTAATTTGCCGAATACATAACCATCCTAGAACCTATCCCGCTGCAGCGGGTGTCATGCTTTGTTCTCACGGAACCATACGAGTAGACATTATAGCTTTAGCACACCTTAATTTTAAATATGAATTAGAAGATCGCGGCAAATCGTTCAAGGTCCTCACCACCATCGATGAAATTCGATAGCCTATGTCAACAGCTTCAACTATCCTGTGATTCCGATAGTCAAACCAGTTTTGCCGGGAATAATTCACTAAAAAGTGCCGGAAATAGGCACCTTAATTCCCGGTCTGATTATTAAAGTACGGCGTTAAACCGATCGAGAACGATACAAATTTGTATAAAGTCAAACGTTCTCCAGGAGAACTAGCCCTCCGAGAGCATAACCCGCTGTAGCCTGTGCCCTATTTAATGCACACGGAAACAAATTGGTAGACTAACTTATATGCGTACAACTCATTGTCATGAATAAGTATCAAAATCGAGAGCCAAACAGTTCGAGAACGTTACCACCTAGATTGAGACTCGAACGGTCAAGTTAATATCCTCGCATATACTGAGATTCCGAGAGTCAAACCAGGTATACCGGGAGAAAGTCCCCCATACTCTAGTGTCATTAGACATCCAATTTCAGGTTATGGATATTAAAATACACATTCAAATCATTGCAGAACGTTACTATAATGTCAAACGTTTTACCGAATACCATACCCTCTGAAGAACTATCCCGCTGTATCGAAAGTATAACTTCGTGTTCAGGGAGAGAAATTAGTATTCATTTCAGTGTACTGGAACCATAAATTCCTGTATGAATTAGAAGATCGAGGGCCGAACAGTTGGAGAACGTTACCAATTGCTACAGTGCCAAACGTTTCATCGAAGGCCTTACCTTCCGCAAGCCTAGCCCGCTGTATCGAGAGTATAGCAGTGTGTTGAAAGGAACGAATTAGCATACATTTTAGTGACGGTCAACTTAATATAAAACAGAAGATCGAGTGTCAAACCGCTTGAGAACGATACGACCTCCTTTCAATACCGAAGGGCTAAGTCAATAGCTTCAGATATCCTGTTTTTCAGAATGTCATGTCAGGTATTCCCGGAGTAAATCCGCTGAACAGTATTGGCATTCGACACCTGCATTCATGGTTTGAATATTAAAATACAGCGTCACACAGTTTGAGTATGTTACCAATTGCTATAATGTCAATCGTTTTCCCGGAAAACTAACCTTCCGCGAACATCACCCGCAACAAGGAGAGCATAACTTCGTATTTAGAGAGAGAAATCATTATTCCTTTCAGTGGTGGGCACCTGAACCTCATGTATAATTTAGAAGATCGAGGGTCAAACCGTTGGAGAAAGTTGCCACCTTCTGTGAAAGACGAACGACTATATCAATAGCTTCACTTATCCTGCTTTGCCGAGAGTCAAACCAGGTATTCCGAGAGTAAATCCGCTGATCAGCATTGGTTATAGACACCTTACTTCACAGTGTGAATATTAAAGCAGAGAGTGAACCCCTCCACGAACATTGCTAGTTCGTATAAAGTCATTCCTTTTACCGAACACCTAACCTTCCTAGATCCTAACCCATTGTGGTGAGCGTCTTGTTTATCGTTCACTGCAACAAATTAGTAGACATATTAGCAGATAAGCACCACATTTTCATGAGAAAATATCGTAATCGAGAGATAAACCAATCGAGAACGCTGCCACCTTGTTTGAGGCCCGTAAGGCTAAGCCAATAGCTTCACCACTCCTGTGACTCCGAGAGTCAAACCAGGTAT
>NIJG01000100.1:49011-96349 GCA_002201625.1 Euglossa dilemma | reverse complement strand
TATTAAGGTACAGAGTCTATCCCTTTTGCAACGTTGCCTATTGGTATAATGTCAAAAGTTTTACCGAAGACCTTACCATCCAAGAACATAACCCCTTGTATCCAGGGTTAGTAAGCATTTGTTTTTACATTTATTTTTATTAGTATACATTTTAGTGACGTCACCGTAATTTCATGTATGAATTAGAACGTCGAGGGACGTACAGTTGGAAAACGTTACCAATTGGTCCAGAGTATAACGCTTCTCCGAAAACCTTACCCTCCGAAAACCAAGCCCGCTGTATCGAGAGTATAGCAGTGTGTTGAATGGAACATGTTAGCATACATTTTAGTGACAGTCAACTTAAATTCATGGATATAACAGAAAATCGAGTGTCAAACAGTTTGAGAACGATTCCACCGTCTTCGAATGTCGAACGGCTAAGTCAATAGCTTCACCTATCCTCTGATTCCGAGAGTCAAACCCGGTACTTCGGGAGCACAGTATTGGCAATAGACCTTAATTCCAGGTTTAAATATTAACGTACATTATCAAAGCGTTGTTGTATGTTACCAATTGTTATAGAGTCATTCTTTTTACCGAAAACATTACCTTCCTAGAACCTAACCCGCTGTAGCGAGTGTCATGCTTGTAGATCACGGAGAGCAATTAGAAGACATTATTGCAAAGGCACACGTTATGTTCATACCTGAATTATAAAATTTAGTGTCAGACCATTTTATATCGTTCCCATCTTGTTTGGGAGTCAACGTTCTGTGTCAATAGCTTCACCCATCCTGTGATTCTGATAGTCTCAGTCAGTTATTCCGGGAGTGAATCCGCTGTACAGTATTGGCGACAGTCACCTTAATTCACTGTATGAATATTATAGTAGAANATGTATGATATAGAAGATCGAGAGTCAAGCCGTTCGCGAACTATGCCACCTCTTTGAGAATCGTCCGGCTACGTCAATAGCGTTAACTTTCCTACGATTCTGAACGTCAAATCAGGTGTTCCGGAACATAACTTGCTGTACTGTATTGGAACTAGACATCCTATTTCACGATATAAACATTAATGTAGAGCATCAAACCTTTTGAGAGCGTTACCAATTGGTATAAGATCAAATGTATCACAGAAGTCCTTACCTTCCGCAAAACTCAACGACTTCATCGAGAGTATAACTACCTGTTCAAAGAATGGAATTAATACTCATTTTAGTGACGGTCACCATAACTTCCTGTATGAATTAGAAGGTCGATGGTCTGACCGTTCGAGAATATTACCGCCCTCTTTGAGGGTCGAACGTTTAAGACAATAGCTTCACGTATCCTGTGTTTCCGTGAGTCAAATCAGGTATTCCGGGCGTAAATCGAATGAATATTGTTGGCAATCGTCTCCTAAGTTCACGGTTTGAATATTAAAGTATAGCGCCAAACCGTCTGAGGGCGTTACCAATTGCCATAAGGTCAATCGCTTTAGCGAAGGCCTTAACTTCGGAGGACTTGACCCGCTGCATCGAGAGTACAACTTCGTGTGTAGAAAAAGTAATTAGTACTTATTTCAGTGATGGGCACCTTATCTAGGTGTATGAGTTTTAAGAACGAGGGACAAACCGATCGAGAACGTTACCACCTTCTGTGAGAGACGAGTGGCTAAGTCAATAGCATTACCAATCCTGTGATTCGGAGAGTCAAACTAAACATTCCGGGAGAAAGTCCGCTGATGAGTTTTGGCAATAGACACCTTTATTCGCGGTGTGAACATTACAGTAGTGCGTCAATCCGTTTCGGAGCGTTACCAATTGAAATAAGGTCAAAGGTTTTACCGGAGGCCTTACCTTCCGCGAACCTCACCGACTTCATGTGGAGAATACGTTCGTGTTCACAGAAAAAAGGAAGTATTTATTTCAGTGACGGGCACGTTAACAACATATGCGAATTAGAAGATCGACGGTCGAACCGCTCGCTATCCAAGCCACATTATGTGAGAGACGAACGGCCAAGTCAATGGTTTCACGTGTCCTGCGATTCCAAGAATGAAACCAGGTATTCCGGGAGTAAATCGGCTGCACAGTATTGGCAATATAAACCTTTATTCGCGAAATGAATATTATAATACAGCGTCGTACCGATTGAGAAGGTTACCAATTGCTATAAACTCAAACGCTTTACCGAAGACCATACCATACCACCTGAAAAGCTAACCATCTGTTTCGAGAGTATAACTTCGTGATAAGAGAAACACAATAGTATAGAATTTAGTGACGTCATCTTAAATTCATTTATGAATTAGACTATCGAGTGCCAAAGCGTTAGAGAACTTTACCACCAGCTTTGTAATTCAAACGGCTATGACAATACATTCACCCATCCCGTGATCCCGACAGTCAAACCAGGTTTTTCCTGAAGTAGGTCCTCTGAACATTATTGGCAGTAGTGTTGGTACTGTACAGAGTCAAACCTTTGTCGAAGGATTCCTATTCGTAGAGAGTCAAACACTACACAGAGGGGCTTACTTTTCGAGAACAAAACCGGCTGTATCGAGAGTATAACTACGTGTTTAGAGGATCAAATGAATATACATTTTTGTGTCGCGCACCTTAATATCATGTGTGAATTAGAACATCGAGAGTAATACCGTTCGATAACGTTTCCACCATCTGTGAGAGACGAGCGGCTAGGTCAATAGCTGCACCGATTCTGAGAGTCTGAGAGTCAAACCAAGTATTCCGGGAGTAAATCCGCTTAAGAGTATTGGTAATTGACACCATAATTCACGGTCTGAATATTAAAATAGAGCGTCAAACCGTGTGAGAACATTACCAATTCGTATAAAGTCATTCCATTTTTGAATACCTTACCTTCTGAGAACAAAGCCTGCTGTAGCGAGTGTCCTTCTTAATGTTAACGGAAAAAAATTAGTAGACATTTTCGCGGACGGACAGCACATGTTTGTGTATAAATATCAACATCGAAAGTCAAAGCGATCGAAAACGTTACCACCTTCTTTCAAAGTCGCACATATAAGTCATTAGTTTCATATATACTGTGATTCCGAAAGTTAAACCATATATTCGGGAAATAAATGCGCTGTACAGAATTTGCAATAGACCCCTCAAATCGCGGTTTGAATATTAAAGCAGGCCGTCAAGCCGGAGTAGAACGTTACCTATTGGTATAAAGTTTAACATTTTGCAGATGGTCTTACCTTCGGAGAAGCTTACCCGCCGCTTCGACGCTAAATCTTCGTGTTCAGAGGATCAAGTTAGTAAACATTTTAGTGACGGCCACCCTAATTTCATCTATGAATTAGAATATCGATGGTCAAACCGATCGTGAACGTTACCGCCATCTTTCATAGTCGAACGGATAAGTCAGTAGTTTCTCCTATCCTATGATTCCGAAAGACAAGCCTGGTATGCCGACAGTCAATAAAATGTACACTATTCGCAATGGACACCTTAATTCATGGTTTGAATGTTAAGGTACAGGGTATATCCCATTTGCACCGTTGCCTATTTGTATAATGTCATAAGTTTTACCGAAGACCTTACCCTCCAAGAACCTAACCCTTCGCATCCAGGGTTAGTAAGCATTTGTTTTTACATTTATTTTTATGAGTATACATTTTAGTGACGTCACCGTAATTTCATGTATGAATTAGAACGTCGAGGGACGTACAGTTGGAAAACGTTACCAATTGGTCCAGAGTATAACGCTTCTCCGAAAACCTTACCCTCCGAAAACCAAGCCCGCTGTATCGAGAGTATAGCAGTGTGTTGAATGGAACATGTTAGCATACATTTTAGTGACAGTCAACTTAAATTCATGGATATAACAGAAAATCGAGTGTCAAACAGTTTGAGAACGATTCCACCGTCTTCGAATGTCGAACGGCTAAGTCAATAGCTTCACCTATCCTCTGATTCCGAGAGTCAAACCCGGTACTTCGGGAGCACAGTATTGGCAATAGACCTTAATTCCAGGTTTAAATATTAACGTACATTATCAAAGCGTTGTTGTATGTTACCAATTGTTATAGAGTCATTCTTTTTACCGAAAACATTACCTTCCTAGAACCTAACCCGCTGTAGCGAGTGTCATGCTTGTAGATCACGGAGAGCAATTAGAAGACATTATTGCAAAGGCACACGTTATGTTCATACCTGAATTATAAAATTTAGTGTCAGACCATTTTATATCGTTCCCATCTTGTTTGGGAGTCAACGTTCTGTGTCAATAGCTTCACCCATCCTGTGATTCTGATAGTCTCAGTCAGTTATTCCGGGAGTGAATCCGCTGTACAGTATTGGCGACAGTCACCTTAATTCACTGTATGAATATTATAGTAGAAAGTCAAACCGTCGGCGAACACTACCAATTCGTAATAAGTCATTTTTTTTACAGAATTTCTTGCCATCAGAGAACCTAACACGCTGGAGCGGGTGTACATCTTATTGTTCACGGAAAGAAATTAGTACACATTTTAGCGGACGGACACCACTTTTTTGTGTATGAATACCAATATCGAGAGTTAACGCGGTCGGGGATATTACCACCTTCTTTGAGCGTCGCACATATAAGTCAGTAGCTTTACAAATCCTGTAATAACGAAAGTCTATCCTGGTACTCCGGGAGTAAATTCCATGAATACTATTGGCAATTAACAGCTTAATTCAAGGATTAAATATTAAAGTACGGCATCAAACCGGTTTATAAATTTTACCGAAAGCCTTACCTACCGAGAAGCATAGCCGATGTATCAGGAGTATAACTTCAGGCTCAGAGAAGTCAAGTAGTATCCATTTTAGTTGCGGCACCTTATTTTCCTATATGAAATAGAAGGTCGAGTGTCAAACGGATCGGGAACGTGACCACATTCGTTGAGAGTCGAACGGCTAAATCAATTGCTTCACCTAGCCTGGCATTCCGAGAGTCAAACCAAGCATTCCAGGAGTAAATCCGCTGATAGGTATTGGCATTGGACTCATTAATTCACGGTTTGAATATTATAGTATATGTACAGCCAAATCGAGAGTGAAACCGTTCGAGATCATTAACGTTTTCCTTGAGAGTAAACGTCTAAGTCAATAGCTTCACCTGTCTTGTATTACCGAAAATGAATCAATGTATTCCTGTAGGAAATTCATGGAACAGTATTGGCAATAGGCACCTTATTTCAAGGTATGGATATTGAAGCATAGATTCAATCCAATGTAGAACGTTACAACTTGCAATAGGCTCAAACTTTTTCCCGACGGCATTACCTACCGAGAAACCTAACCAGCTGTATCGAGAGTATAAAATCATGTTCATCGGAACAAATTAATATACATATTAGTGTCGGGTACCTTAATTAAATGTATGAATTAGAAGATCGCGTGGCAATCTCTTCCAGAACGTTTCCACCTTCCATGAGAGCCGCACAGCTAAGTGTATAGCTACAACTATCGTCCGTTTTCGAATGTATTACGAGAATAAATCCGCTGAAATGTATTGGCACTAAACACCTTATGTCACGGCTTGATTATAATGCAGAGCGCCAAACCATTTGAATACGTTACCAATGTGTATAAATTCATTCCTTTTACCAAATCCCTTAGCTTGAAGAGACTAACCCCCTGTATCGAGAGTATAACTTCGTTATCTGAGAAGCGAATTAGTAGGTATTTTAGTCACGGACACCATAATTTCATGTGTGAACTATAAAGTTCGTGGGTCAAACCATTCCAGATCGTTACCACCGTCATTGAGTATCGAACGGATAAGTCAATAGCTTCACCTCTCCGGTGATTCCGAGAGTCAAACGGTGTACTCTCGGACTGAATGCCCCGTAGAGTATTGGCAATAGACACCGTAGTTCAAGGTTTGGATATTAAATCAAACTGTCTAACTGTTGCAGAACGTTTCGTATTGCTATAGTGTCAAACTTTCTACCGAAGGCATTACCTTCCTTGAAGCTGATCCGCAGTATCGAGATTATATCTTCGTGCTGAGAGAAGAAAATTAGTATACATTTTAGTGACGGGCACATTAATTTCATGTATGAATTAGATGGTCGAGGGTCAACCATTTCGAAAAAATTATCGCTCCATTCGAGAGCGGAACGGCTAGGTCAATAGCTTCATCTATCCTGTAATTCCTAGAGCCGAACGAGATATTCCTGCAGTAAATCCGCTAAGTAGTATTGGCAATGTAGACCTTAATTGACGGCATGGGTATTAATGTACGGAGTCAATCCGTCGGAGAATATTATCAACTGCTATAAAGTTATTCTATTTACCGATCACGATACCTTCCGAGAATCTAACACGCAGTACGGAGTGTCTTGCCTAGTGTTCAGTGAATCAAATTAGTATACACTTTAGTGAAGGTGCATCTCAATTTTACGTACGAAATAGAGCATGGACGGGCAAATTGTGCAAGAACGTTGCCGCCATCTTTGGGTGTCAGAAAACGCAGTCACTAGCTTGAGCTATCCCGTGACTCCGAGAGTCAAACCATGTATCCCAGGAGTACATCAGATTATCAGTTACGGCAATAGACACACTATTTCACAGTACGAATATTAAGATAGAAATTCAAACCGTCTGTGAACATTACAAATTTATATGACGTCATTCTTTTTACAGATTGCCTTAACTTCGAAGAAACTGTCCGGCTGCAGGGAGCGTCTCGCTTCGTGTTCAGAATAACAAATTAGTATTAATTCCGGTGACGGACACCATAATAACATGTATCAACATGATGATCAGAGTCAATCAATTCGAGAATGTTCCCACCTTGTTTGAGAGGTACACGGCTAAGTCAGTAGCTTTACCTATACTGTCATTCCGAGAATCATACCTGGTATTCCGGGAGTAAATCCGCTGAACAGTATTGGCAATAGGCACCTTAATTCACTGTTTGAATATTAAAGTAGTGCGTCATGCCGTCCAAGAGCGTTACCAATTTGTATAGAGTCAAAGGTTTTATCGATGGCCATACCTTTCGAGAGCTTATTCCGCTGTACCTAGAGTGTAATTCCGTGACTTGAAAAACAAATGAGTATATATTTTAGCGACAGTCACCATAATTTCATGTATGAAATAGACGAACGGGGGTCAAACCGTTCGGGAACGATAACAACTTCCTTCAGTGTCGAATGGCTATGTCAATTGCATCACCTATCCTATGTCTCCGAGAGTCAAATCAGGTATACCTGGAGTGGGACCGCTGAAAAGTATTGCCAGTAGTTACCATAACTCATGAAATGAATAATGAAGTAGATAATCAATCCGTCGAGAACATTACGAATTGGTATAATGTAATAACTTGTACAGAATACCTGACCTTCCCAGAACCAAACCCGCTGCAGCGATTGACATGCTTAGTGTTCACGGAAACAAACAAGTAGAGATTTTAGCAGATGGACACATTATTCATGTATGAATAGGAAGATCGATGGTCAATCTCTCCGAAAACGGGACCATACTCTTCGAGAGTCGAACTCCTTTATCAATAGCTACACCTGTCCTGTGTTTTCGAAGGTCAGACCTGGTATTCCGGGCGTCAGCCCGCTGCACTGTAATGGCAGTGGACACTTTAATTCGCGGTATGAGTACCAAAGCAGAGAGACAAACCGTCGGAGAATGTTACCAATTGGTATTATGTCAAACTTTTTACGGAAGGCCTTACTTTCCGAGAAACTAACCCTCTGTATCGTGGGTATTAGTTCGTGTTCAGGGAAACAAATCAGTAGACATTTTAGCAGACGCACACTTTAATTTCATGTAATAATAGGAACTTCGATGGTCAAACTGTCCCAGAACGATACTACTTTTTATGACATTCGAACAGCTAAATCATTAGCTTAATCTATCATGTGACTCTGATTGTCGGGCCTGGTGTCCCAGGAGTAAATCCGCTGAACAGTATGGGTATTTGATACCATAATTCACGGTATGAATATTAGCTTAGTGAGTCAAACCGTTTGAGAGCGTACCAATCTGTATGATGTAAAACGATTTACCGAAGACCTTAACTGCTGCAAACCTCTCCCGCTTCATCGATAGTATAACTTCGTGTTTAGATAAAGAAATTAGTATTCATTTCAGGGGCTGGCACACTAACTACATGTATGAATTAGATGATCGAGACTCGAACCGTTGGAGAACGTTTCCACCTTTCTTGAGAGTCGCACGACAATGTCAATGGCTTCAACCAACCGGTTATACCGTTAGTCAAACCTGGCATTCCTAGGGTCAATCCGCTGTACACTATTGGCAATGGACACCTAATTAACGGTGTGAATATTAATGTAGGGAGCAACTCCGTCGGAGAACATTTCCAATTCGAATAAAGTATTTCTGTTACCGAATACATTACATTACGAGAACCAAACCCGCTATACCGCGTGTATAACTTCGTGCTCAGAGAAAAATATTTATTCCCAATTTTGCCAGGGGAACCTTAATTTCATGTATGAATACGAAGGTGGAAGGACAAACCGTTCGAGGGCGCTACAACCATCTTTGAGATTCAAACAGCTAAATCAATAGCTTGACACATCCTGCGATTCCGAGAGTCACACTATGTATACCAGGAGTCAATCCCCTGTACAGTATAGGCATCAGACGCCCTAATAAACGGTATGAATATTAAAATACAATGTCAAACCGCTGAAGAACATTACCTATTCCGACAAAGTTAACATCTTACAGAAGGCCATACCTTCCGAAAATATATCCCGCACTGTAGAGGGTATAACTTCGTGCTCAGAGAAGCAAATGAGTACACATTTTAGTGGCGGGCACGTTAATTTCATCTGTGAAATATAAAGATCGAGAGTCAAACCGTGCGAGAACGTTTCCACCTTCTTCGAGGGTTGGTCGCCTAAATCGATAGCGACACCTACCTGGTGATTCGGAATGTCAAGCCCGGAATGCCGGGTGTAAATCCGCGGTACAGTTTTTGCCCTAGATACCTTAATTCAAGGAGTAAATATTGAAGTAGAGATTTAAATTGTTTGCGAACGTTACATATTCGTATATCGTCATTCTTTTTACCTTTACTCTAGATTATTCCGATCATACCAGAAGGTAATTTGTGCTTCTGCTATAATGCCTAATGATTTGTTTCCGTGGTCATTAAGCAAGATAGACGCTACAGCGTGTGAGGCTTACGGATGGTAAGGTATTCCGTAAAAAGAATGACATTTTTTGCATTTTTGTACTTCTTCCACGGTTTGTCTCTGTACTTTCTTATTTATTCCTGGAATTAATGTGTTCTTTGTCAATTCTGTACAGCGCATTTACTCCCGGAATATCTAGTTTGACTTTCGTAATCACAGGACGTGATAAGGGATTGAGTTAGCTGTACGACCCTCTAGGAATGTGGTAATGTTCTCGTACGATTTGACTCTCGATGTTGATACTTGTACACAGAAATGTGGAGTCCGTCCGCTAAAATATCTACCAACTTGTTTCCGTGAACAATAAGCGCGACGCATGCTACAGCGTGTTAGGTTCTCAGAAGGAAGGGTATTTGGTAATAAGAATGACCTTAACAGGAATTGGGAATTTTCTGCAACGGTTTGACTCTCTACTTTAATATTCAATTCGTGAAATAAGGTGTCCATTGTCAATACTGTTCAGCGCATAGACTCCCGGACTTCCTGGTTTGACAGTCGGTATCGCAGGATAGGTGATGCTATTGACTTAGCCGTTCGACTCGAAATGAAGGTGAGAACGGTCTCGAACGGATTGGCTCCCAGTTATTCTATTCGTACGTGAATATAACGTGCCCATCACTCCACTGCATACTAATTTCTTTCCGTACACAGTAAGCAACACACACAATGCTGCGCGTTAGCATCTCCGACGTTAATGGCTTCGATAAAAACTATGACTCTATAACTATACGTAACGTTCTCTCACGGTTTGATTCTCTACTTTATTACTCATTCCGCGAATTGAGGTATCTTTTCCCAAAACTGTTCTGCGTATTTAGTCCCGGAACACATGGTTTGACTCATGGAATTACAGGATATATGCAGCTCTTGACTTAGCCGTTTCATTCGCCAAGAAAGTGGTAACATTTTATAACGGATTGACACTCGATTTTGCTATTTAGACATCAAAATGTGGTGCCCGTGCGCTAGCATGGATACTAATTTCTTTTCGTGAACATTATGCATGACACTCGCTATAGCGGGTTAGGTTCTCGGAAGGTATAGTATACGTTAAAGAGAAAGATTTCATACTAGTAGGTAACGTTCAGCAACGGTTTGACGCCCTACTGGTATATTCAAACCGTCAATTATGGTGACCATTGCCAATACTGTTCAGCTGATTAACTTCTGGCAGACGTGGTTTGACTTTCGGAATCACAGATTGGGTGAAGCAATTGACTGATCCTTTCAACTCCCAATGCGGGTGGTTATGTTCTCGAAAGGTTTGACTACCGATCTTCCTATTCATACATGAAAGTATGTTGCCCGTCACAGAAATGAATACTAATTTCGGTCTCGGTACACGAAGTTATACTCTCAAAACAGCGGGATAGCTTCTTAGAAGGTAAGGCCACCGGTAAAGTGTTTTACTTTATACCAATTTGCAACGCTCTAAATCGGATTGACGCCGTGCTTTAATATTTAAACCGTGTATTAATATGTTAATTGCCAACACTCTTCAGCGGATTTTCTCCAGGAATACCTGGTTTGACTTTCGGAATCACAGGATATGTGAAGCTATTGACTTAGGTATGCGACCTTCAAAGAAAGTGGAAACGTTTTCGAACGCGTTGACTCTCGATGTTTATATTTATACACAAGAATTTGGTTTCCGCTAAAATGTCTACTAATTCGTTTCCGTGAACAGTGAGCAAGACACTCGCTACAGCGTGTTTCGTTCCCGGAATGCAAGGTATTCGGTACAAGAAATGATTTAAAATGGTTTGGTAATGTTCGACGCCAGTTTGACTTTCTACTATAATATTCATACAAAGAATAAAGGTGTCTGATACCAACACTGTTCAGCGGATTTACTGCAGACATACCTGCTTTGACTATTGGAATCCCAGGATAGGTGAAGCTATTGACATATCCCTTCGGCTTTCAGAGAAGTCTGTAACGTTCTGGAACAGTTTGACACTCGATTTTCTAATTCATACATGAAATTAGTGTGCCCGTCACTAAAATAGACACTATTTTGATTCTCTGACCACAAAGTTATACTCTCGATACATCGGGTTATCTTCTCGGTAGGTACGGTGTTCGGTAAAGGCTATGACGTCATAACAGTTGGTATTGTTCGTCGCCGATTTAACTTTCTACTTTAATACTCAGACAGTGAATTGATGTGTCCATTGCCGATAGTGCTCAGCGCATGTACTACTGGAATACTTGGTACTACTCTCGGAATCACGGGATAGGTGAAGCTATTGACTTATGTGTGTGGCTTTCAAAGTAGTAGGTAACGTCCTCGAAGAGTTTAACATTCGAGCCTCTAACTCATACTTGAAATTACGGTGCAAGTTTAGGTACTGTATAGTATTTTCTTCCTGTGAGCATGTTGTTATACTCGCGATACAGCGGCCTAGACATTCGGAGTCTAAGGTCTTCAGTATAGCGTTTGTATTTATACCAATTGGAATCGTTCTCAAATGGAGCCACGCTCTACATTGATATTAAAACCGCGAATAAAGGTGTCTAGTGCCAATACTGTCCAGCGGACTTGCTACAAAAATACCAGGTTTGACTCTCGGCAATGCAGGATAGGTGAAGCTATCGAATTTGCCGTCCGACTACCATAGATGGTGGTAACGTTCCCAAACTGATTGGCACTCGATCGTCTATTTCATATATAATGGTAAGTTACCCGTCAATAAATTGTAAACTAATGTCCTTTTCTGAGCATGAATTGTCGCTCTCGATACAGCGTGTTATGACCTCGGAAGGTTAGGTATTCGGTAAAAGGTTTGAATCTATAATTAGTAACATTCTACAACGGTTTCACTGTGTACTATAATATTCATATCTTGAATTAAGGTGTCTGTTGACACTACTTCTCAGCGAATTACTCCAGGAAAGCGTGGTTTGTCTCTCCTCATCACAGTATTAGTGAAGCTACTGAACTAGCCGTTCGATTCTTAAGATATGTGATAACGTTTTCGAACGGTTTGACCCTCGATTTTAATATTCATTCATGAAAATGAGGTGCCGTCTATATCATGTGTACTAATTTTCTTCCTTCAACACGAAGTCATTCTCTCAACACATTGTGTCAGGTTCTCGGAAGATGAGGAATTGTGCAAAAGGAATGAATTTATACAAATGAGTGTCGTTCTCATGCAGTTTGACGACCTACTTTAATATGCAAACCGTGAAATAATGGGCCTATTGCCAATACAGATCAGCGGATTTACTGCCAGCATTCCTGGCATGACACTTAGAATCAAAGGATAGGTGCACCTGGTGAACTAGCTGTGCGACTCTGAAAGAAGGTGCTAACGTTATCGAACGGTATGACCCTCGATCTTCTGATTCATAGATGAAATTGTGACGCGAGTCACTAAAATTTATATCACCTTGCTTCGCTGACCACGAAGTCATACTCTCGATACAGCTGGTTATCTTCTCGGAAGGCAAGGCCATCGGTATAAGTTTGAATTTATACCAACAAGTATCACTCAATATCGGTTTGACTCTGCAATTTAATATTTATACCGTGAAATAGGGTGTCTAATTTCAAAAGTCTACAGCGGATTTACTCCCGGAATACGTGCGTTGCCCTTCAGTATCACAGGATGGGAGAAGCTATAGTCTTAGCCACTCGACACTCAAAGATCGTTGTTACATTCTCGCACCGTATCTTCTAATTATATCGATCTTCTAATTCATACATGTATTTTTGGTGCCTTCTCTAAAAGGTATTCTAATGAGTTTCTCTAAACACGAAGTTATATTCTCGATGCAGCGGCTTATGTTCACGGAAAGTAGGCCTGCGGTAAAGGGATTGACTCTATACCATTTGGTAACGATTTCCTACAGTTTGTCTTTCTACAGTATTGTTCAAACAGTGATTTATCGTGCAATTGCCTATATTGTTCAGCGGATTTTCCCACGTAATGACTGATTGGACTCTCGTAATCACAGGATAGGTGGAGATATTGGCTTAGCCGATCGAATCTCAAAGATAGTGGTAATGTTCTCGAACAGTTTAACCATCAATCTTCTAATTTATACAAGAAGTAAAGGTGCCCGTCACTAAAATGAAGATTTATTTCTTCCTCTGAACAGGAAGTTATACTCTCGAAACAGCGGATTAATTTTTCTAAGGCTAAGGTCTTCTGTAAAACGTTTGACTTTCCAGGAATTCTTTTGTTCTAAAACGGTTTGACGCTCTACCTTAACATTCAAACAGTGAATTAATGTGCCTATTGCCAATACAGTTCAGTGCACTGTCTATCACGGGTGGTGGTAACGTTCTCGAAGCTTTTGACACTCGAACTTTCAATTCATTTATGAAGATAAGGTGCCCGTCACTATAATTTATACTGGTTTGCTTCTCCGACCACGATGTTATGCTCTCGATACAGCGAGTTAGCTTATCGGTAGGTAATGCGTTCGATAAAGATGATATGTTCATACCAATATGTAACGTTCTACAACGTTTCGTTTTATACATCTCATACTGTGAATAAAGGTGTCCTCTGGCAATAGTGATCAGCACATTTTCTCCAGGGATACCTATCTTGAATTTCGGAATAACAGGATAGGTTATGCGATTGACACAGCTGTTCGATTCTGCTATTCATACATGAAAATTAGGTGTCCGACTGGTTAAATATCTACTAATTTAATTCCGTGACCATTAAGGAAAACACTGGCTACAGCGGGTTAGGCTTCTCTGAATTTAAGGTATTCGGTAAAAAGGTTGACTCTATAAGAATAGGTATCGTTGTACAACGGGTTATCTGTCTTCTTTAATGATCAAGCCGTGACACAATGTGTTTAGTGCGAATAGTGTTCCGCGGATTTAATCTCAGAATACAAGGTTTAACTCTCTGAGTCACAGGATAGGTGAATCTTTCGACGTAGCTTAGCGACTCTCAAAGAAGGGGGCAATGTTTTCGAACGGTGTAACTCTAGATCTTCTTATTCATACATGAAATAACGGTGGCGTCTGTAAAGTGTGTTCTAACTTGCATCTCTGAACACGAGATTAAACTCTCGACACGGCGGATTAGCTTCTCGGAAGGTAAAGCCTTCAGAAGAAAGTTTTACTGTAAGGAAATAGTTAACGTTCTACAACGGATTGACTCGGTACGTCAATATAAATACCGTGAAATATCATATCTGATGCCAATACTGCGCATTGGATCCGCTCCAGGTATATCTGATTTAACTCTCGGATTCATAGAATAGATGAAGCTGTTGACTTAGACGTGCAAATCCCAAAAAAGGTGCTAACGGTCTCGAATGATTTCACACTAGATCTTCGATTTCGTACATGAAATTAAGGTGCCCGTCACTAAAATTAATTTGTTTCTCTGGACATAGAGTTATACTCTCGATACAGCGGGTTAGTTCTTCGGAGGGTAAAGCCTTCAGCAAAGTGTTTGACTGTATACCAATTGGTAACGCTGTCAAATGGTTTCACGATGAGATTTAAAACTCATACCGTGAGCTCATGTATATGTTGCCAATACAGTATAGCGGAATTACTCCCGGAACAGCTGGTTTGGCACATGGAAACGCAGGATAGGCGAAGATATTGACTTAGCCGTTCCACTCTCAATGATGGTGATAACCTTCTCGAACGGTGTGACACTCTATCCTCAAAATCATACAGGAAATTATGGTGCCGGACACAACGATGTTTTCTAACTTGTTCCCCTGAACACGATGTTATACACTCGACACAGCGGGTTAATTTTTCAGTGGGAAAGGCTTCTGTATGCTGTTTCACTCTATAACAATGGGTAATGGTCAACAACGGCCTGCCGGCCTGTAGATATTCAAATAGCAATTTAAGGTGTGCATTGCCAATATCATTCTGCGAATTTTAAATTGGGAAATCTGGTTCGTCGTTTGGAATTGTAGGATAGCTGAAGCAATCGACTTAGCTGTCCGACTCTTATGGAAGGTGGTAACGGTCAGGACTCGTATGAGTCCCGATCATCAAATTCATACGTGAAGGAAATGTGCATGTCATTAAAACGTATAGCAATTCGCCCCTCTGAATACGTTGTTACACTCTGGATACAGAGGGTTAGTTCATCAGGAGGGTAAGGTCTTCGGTAGAACATTTGACTTTAGTCTAGTTGGTAACGATCTCAAACGGTCTGACGCTGTACTTTAATATTCAAACCGTGAATTAAGGTGTCTATTGCAAATACTGTTCAGATGATTTGCTCCCGCAATACCTGGTTTGGCTGTCTGAATCAAGGGACTGATGAATCTATTGACTTAGTCGTTCGAGTCTCAAAGAAGTTGGTAACGTACACGAATGGTTTGATACTCGATCTTCTAATCCATGCATGAAATTATGGTGCTCGTCACAAAAATGTAGACTAGTTCGTACCTCTGAACACGTTGTTATACTCTCGATAAGGCGGGTCAATTTTTCGGAGGATAAAGCATTCTATAAGCAGTTTGACCCTACAATCTATAGATAGTGTTATGCAGCGAATTGACGGCCTCCTATAATATTCAAATCGTGAAATGAGGTGTACACAGCCAATTATATACTGCGCATTTACTCTCGGAATATCTGGTTTGACTTTCGGAATCGCAGTATATATGAAGTTATCGATTTAGCTGTGCAACGCTCAAAGCAGATAGTAACGTTCTAGAACGCTTTGACACCCGATGTTGATATTCATGCACAAAGATGTGGTGTCCGTCCACTATAACGTCTACTAAATTGCTTCCGTGTAGAATAAACGAGACATTCGCCACATCGAGTTAGGATCTTGGAAGGTAACGTATTCGGTAAATAGAATGACTTAATACAAATTGGTAATATTTGCCGAAGTTTTGACACTCTACTTTAATATTCATACCGTGAATTAAGGTGCCTATTGCCAATACTGTTCTGCAAATTTACCCCAGGAATGCGTGCTTTGAATCTCGGAAGCACAGGATATATTATTCTATTTACTTAGCTGTTCGAATAACATTGAAGGTAGTAACGGTCCCGAACTGCTTTATCCTCGACCTTCTAATTCATACATGAACATAAGATACGATCACTATTATGTATACTAATGTGATTCTTTAAACACGATGTTATACTCTCGATATAAGGTGTTACATTCACCGCATATAAGCCTTTCGGTAAAAGGTTTGACTCGATACAAGATTGTAACGTTCTCAAATTGTTTGGCGCTCTACTTTAGTATTCAAACCGTGAAATAAGGTGTCTAGTACGAATACATTTCTGCGGATTTATTCCAGGAATAGCAGGTTGTACTTTCGGAATCATAGGGCAGCTGAAGCTATTGACGTTGCCGTACGAATCTGAAGGAATGTGGCACGGGTCTCGACCGGTCTGGCTCTCGATATTGATATTCATATACGGAAATAAGGTGTCCGTTTGCTAAAGTGTCAACTAGTTTGTTTCCGAGTACATTAAGCAGGACACTCCGTACACCGTGCTAGGCATCACTGACGGTAATGCCTTAGGTAAAAAGTTTGACTCCATACGAATAGGTAACGTTCTACAGGGGTTTGATGCTCTATTTTAGCATTTAAAACGTGAATTGAGGCGTCGATAGCCAATATCATTCACCGGATTTACTGCCGCAACAGCCGATGACTTTCGGAATCACAGGATATGTAAATATATTAACATAGCCGTTCTATTGTCAATGAAGGTGGTACCGTTCT
Organism: Euglossa dilemma; assembly: GCA_002201625.1. NCBI lineage: Eukaryota > Metazoa > Arthropoda > Insecta > Hymenoptera > Apidae > Euglossa > Euglossa dilemma. Next base: position 79,492 of record NIJG01000100.1, on the reverse strand, counting down.
CCATCGGTTTGACCCTCAGTCTTCTTATTTATACATGAATTTAGTATGCTCGTCACTATTATGTATAATTATTTGCTTCCCTGAGGACGAAGTTATGCACTCGATACAGCGGGTTAGGATCTTGAAGGTCAAGTTCTTCGGTAAAGCGTTCGACTTTATTCAAATTTGTACCTTTCTCGAACGGTTTAATTCCCTACTTAAATATACAAACCGTGAATTATTGTGCCTTTTTCCGACACATTTCGGCGGATTAATCCCGGCATACCTTATATGACTCTCGGAATCGCAGGATAAGTGAAGCTGTTAACTTTGGCATTCGGCTAACAAAGACGGTGGCATCGTTCTTGAACGGTTTGACACTCGATATTCCAATTCACACATGATATGAAGATGCCCGTCACTAAGATACATATTAAGTTGCTTCTCTGAACACGCAGTTATTCTCTCGATACAGCGGGCTGGTTTGTCGGAGGGTACGGTCTTCGGTAATACGTTTGACTTTATAGCACTTAGTGCCGTTCTGAAACAGTTTGACGTTCTACTTTAATATTCAAACCGTGAAATACTGTCTCCATTGCCAGTACCGTGCAGTGAATTTACTCCCGGATTACCCGGTTTGACTTTCGGAATTACATGATATATGAAGCTATTGACATAGGCGTTTGAATCGCAAAGAAGGTGGTAACTTTCCCGAACGGTTTAATACACGATCTTCCAATACATACATGAAATTGAGGTGCCTGTCACGAACACGTGTAAAAATTTCTTCCTCTGAACACTATTTTATACTCTTGATAATGCGAGATAGGCATTCGGGGGAAAAAGTCTTGAGTATAGCGTTTGTCTTTATACAAACTGGAAGCGCTATGACACGGATTGTCGCTCCACGTTTATATTCATTCCGGGTGTTAATGTGTCAATTGAAAAATAATTTTCTGTGAATTTTCTCCCGGAATACCTGGTTTGGCTGTAAGTATCGCAGGATGGGTGAAGCTGTTAACTTAGCCGTTGGAATTATAAAGAAGTTTGTAACGTTCACGATCCGTTTGACCCTCGATCTTCTGCTTCATTCATGAAATTAAGGTGCCTGCCTCTCGAATGTATAATAGTTTCATCCTCTGAACACCTTGTTCCACTCTCCATCAGCACGTTAGGATTTCGGAGGTTAACGTCGTCAATAAAACGTTTGACTTTATACCAATTGAAAACATTCTGAAGCGGTTTGTCGCTCTACTTTAATATTCAAACCGTGAACGATGGCGTCTATTGCCAATACTGTTGTGCGGATTTACTCCCAGAATACCAGCTTTGTCTCACGAAATCATAGGATAGGTAAAGCTTTTGACATAGACTTTCGACTCTCGAAGAATGCGGTAACGACTCGATCTGTTTGACAGACGATCTGCTAGTTTATACATGTGAATTAGGTGCCCGTCACTAATATGTACGCTAATTATTTTCAATAGTCACGAGGTTATACTCTCGATACCATATGTACGTTCTCGGAATGTATGGCCTCCGTTAAAAACATTGACTATATACCATTATGTTACGTTCTACAACAGTATCACTCTGTCCTTTAATATCTAAAGCCTGAAATAGGATGTCTAATGCCAATACTGTTTTGCGATTGTTCTCCTGGTATACCTGGTTTGACTCTCCGAGTCACAGGATAGGTGGAGCTATTGACTTAGTCGTGCGCCTCACAAAGATGGTGGTATCGTTCTGTAACGATTTGACACACTATCTTCTACTTCTTACACGAACTTATGATGCCCATCACTAATATGTATACAAACTGGTTTTTCGCAACACGAAGTTATACTCTCGTCGCAGCGGGTTAGCTTGTGGAATGTAAGCCCTTCTGTTGAAGGTTTCACTCTGTACCAATAGGTAACTTTATACAACGGTTTGAATCTGCACTATAGTATTATACCGAGAAATAGGGTACAAAAGGCCAATACTGTACAGGGAATTTGCTCCCGGAATACCTGGCTTGGCTCGCGGCATCACTGAATAGGTGAAGCTATTGCCTTAGCCGATCGTATCTCAGATTAGGTGGCAACGTTCTCGAACGGTTTTACCCTCGATCTTCTAACTCATGCATGAACTTAAGGTGCCCGACACTGAAATGAAGACTAATTTCTTTCTCTGAACTCGATATTATGCTCTCGTAACGGCGTGTTTGCGTCTCCGAAGGTAAGGCCATCGTTAAACTGTTGGTCTATATCGCAATTGGCAATGATCCCAAGCGGTTTCACGCTCCACTTTAATATTCAAGCCGTGAATTAAGGCATTCTTTGCGAATACTGTTCAGCGGATTTTCTCCCGTAATAGCTGTTTTGACTTTTGGAATCGGAGGATTAGTGTGGGCATTTTATTAGTCGTTTCTTTCTAAACGAATGTTGTAACGATCACGAATGGTTTGGCCATCGATCCTCTGCTTCATACATGAAATTATAGTGCCCGTTACACAAATGTGTACCTATTTGTTCCTTTAAACACCATGTAATAATCTTTGTACACCGTGTTAGACTTTCGCAGGGTAAGTTGTTCTGCAAAACGTTAAGTAGACCTTTATCCAAATTGGTAGCATTCTCACACGGATTGGATATTTACTTTAATATTCATACCGTGAGTTAAGGTGTCTACTGGCAATGCTGTGCAGCGGATTCAGTCCTGGGATATCTGGCTTGACTCACGTGGACGCAGAATAGGTGAAGCTGCTGACATAGGCGTTTGGCTAACAAAGTGGGAGGCATCGATCACGATCGGTTTGACCCCCGATACTCCAATTCATATATGAAATTAAGGTGCCAGTCACTTAGAGGCATAATAAATTGCTTCTGAGTGGTTGGAGTTATGCTCTAGATACAGCGGGATAGTTTCTCGGAAGGTTTGACCCTCGGTAAAGTGTTTTACCTTATACCAATTGGCAACGCTGTAAAATGGATTGACGCTCTACCTTAATATTCAAACCGTGAATTATGACGTCAATTGCCAATGATCTTCAGCGTACTTACTGCTCGGTTTTCCCGGGGTGTCTCTCGGAATCACGGGAATGTGATGATACCGACTCAGCCGTTCGTGTCGCACAGAAGGTGGTAACGCTCTCGAACCGTTTGTTCCGCGACCTTCTAATTCATGCATGAAGTCACGTTCCCCGTCACTGAAACGAATACTAATTTCTTTTTCTGAACACGAAGTTATACTCTCGAAACGGGGGTTCGCTATTAGGACGTTACTGCCATCGATAAAGTGATAGACTTTATACCAATAAGAAACGTTCTCAAATGGTTTGACTCTCTAGTTTAATATTCATGCCTTGTTTTAACGTTTCTATTGTCAATACTGCTCAGCGGATTAACTCCTGGAATACCAGGTTTGACGCTTGGAATCACAACTTTGGGTGAAGCTGTTGACTCAGCCATCAAATCCAAAATATGGTGGTAACGATCTCGAATTATTTGACAAAGGATCCTCTAATTCACAGATGAAATTAAGGTTCCCGTCACTAACCTGTATACTAGTTTGCTTCTCTGAAAACGAAGTTATACTCTCGATACAGGAGCTTAGGTTCTCGGAGGGCAAGATCTTCGATAAATCGTTTGACTTAATACAAATTGGTATCGTTCTCAAGCGATGTGACGCACTACATTAATATTCAAACCACGAATTAAGGTGTCTATTGCCAATATAGTACAGCGGATTTTCTCCGGGAATACCTGGTGTCATTCTCGGAATCTCGGGATATGTGAGGCTATTGACTTAGCCGTTCTATTCTCCAAGGAGATGGTATCATTCTCGCTCGGTTTGTCCCTCAATATTCTAATTCAATATGAAATTATGGTGCCTGGCTCTAAAACGTATAATAGTTTGATCCTCTGATCAACTTGATATACTCACGATACAGCGCGTTAGGCTCTCAGAGGATTACGACGTCAATAAAACGTTTGAACTTATACCAATTGGATACTTTCGAAAACGGTTTTGCTCTAAATTTTTGTATTCAAACCGTGAATAAGGGATTTCATTGGCAATAATGTTCAGGGTGTTTACTCCCGGGATACCTGGTTTGACTCTCGGAATCGCAGGATGGGTGAAACTATTGACTTAGACACTCGTCTCTCACAGCAGGTGGTAACGTTCTCGAGCGGTACGAGTCTCGGTCTTCTAACTCATACATGAAGTTAAGGTGCCCGTCACTGAAGTGAATACTAATTACTTTCTCTGAACACGAACTTATACTCTCGATTAAGGCGCTTAGGTTTGCGGAAGGTATGGCCTCCGGTATAACGTTTGACTGTATACCAATTCGCAATGATCTAAAACGGCTTGTCACTGTACTTTTTCTTCAATTCGTGAAATAAGGTGATAATTGGCAATACTGTACAGCGGATGTAGTACCGGGAAACCTGGATTGATTCTCAAAATCGAAGGATAGGTGAAACTATCGGCATAGCCGTTCGATTCTCAAAGATGGTGTTAACGTTCACCAACTGTTCGAATTCATTCACGAAAATACGGTGCCCGTCACTCAAATTTGTACTTATTCATTCCACTGAACACGATGTTATACTCTCGCTACAGCGTGATAGGTTCACCGCAAGTAATGCTTTCTGAAAATGGCTTGGCTCGACACAAATTGGCAACGTTCTCAAATGGTTTGGCGCTCCACTTTAATATCCATACCAAGAATTAAGATGTCTATTGCCAATACTGTTCAGCGAATTTACTTCCGGAATACCCGGAATGCCTCTCCGTATCACAGGATGTGTGTGGCTATTGACATAGTCGTTCCACTATGAATGAGGATGGTAACGATCGCGAACGGCTTTGCATTCGATCTTCTGATCTGTAGATGAAATTAAGATGCCCGTCAATAAAATTTATGCTATTTTGCTTCCATGACCACGAAGTTACACTCACGATACAGCGGATTAGCACCTCGAGAGCTACAGCCGTCGGTGAAAAGTTTGAACCAATACCAATAGGTAAAGTTGTACAAATGTGTGACTCTGTACTTTAATATCTATACAGCGACGTAGGGCCTTTAATGCCGACACCGTACTACGAATTTACTCCCGGAATGCCTAGTTTGACATTCGAAATCTCTGGATATATGAAGCTATTGACATAGCCGTACGAATCTCGAATATGGTGGCAACGTGCTCGAAAGCAATGACTCTCGATGTTGATATTTATACACAATCATGTGCTGTCCGTCCGCTATAATTGTTACTAATTTATTCCTCTGAGCACGATGTTATACCCTCGATACAGCGGGATAGGTTTTCGGAGTGTAGAGTCTTGTGTAGAACGTTAGACTATATATCAATTGGTAACGTTCACAAACTGTGTAATGCTGTACTATAGTATTGAAACCATGAATTATGTTATTCGTTGCCAGTACTGTTCACAGTATTTATTCCTGGAGTACCTGGTTTGACTCCTTGAACCACAGGATTGGTGAAGCTATTGACATAGACATTCGACTCTCAAACAAGGTGGTAACGTTCTTCATCGTTTTGACCTTTTACCTTCTAGTCAATACATGAAATTAAGGTGACCGTCGCGAAAATGTATGCTAATTTGATTCTCTGGGCAAGAAGTTATACTGACGATACAGCGGGTTAGGTTCACGGACGGTAAGTCCTAGGACAAGAAGTTTGTCTCTATACCAAAGGGTGAAGTTGTGCAACGGTATCTCTGTATAGTTTAATGTTAATACCGTGGAACAGAGTGCCTATTGCCAATACTCTACAGCGGATTTACTCCTGGAAGGCAAACTTTGTCCCTCGGTTTCTTAGGATAAGTGTAGGTATTGACTTAGCCGTTCTGTTCTCAGAGAAGGTGGTATCGTTCTCGCTATGTTTGACCCAAGATCTTCTAATTCATTCATGAGATTGATATGCCCGTCACTAATATATATACTAATTTGCTTCTCTGATCACGAAGTTATACTATCGATACAGCGCGATATATGCTCGGAAGCTAAGACATTCATTAATGAGTTTTATTTTATACAAATAGGTAATGTTGTACAACGGTATGTAGTTTAAATATAATATTCGTATCGTGAACTAAGGCGTCTATTGCCAATAGTTTCAGCGGATTTACTTCCAGAATACCTGGTTTGACACTCGGAATATCAAGGAAGGTAAAGCTATTGACGTAGCTGTGTCATTCTCAATGAAGGTGGTTACGCTCTCGGACGGTTTGACACTTGACACTCGAGTTGGTAAATGAAATTACGGTGCCCGTCACTGAAGTTCGGAGAAATGTACTTCTCTGAATACAACGATATACTCCCGATACAGCGGAATAGGTGCTCAGAAGCTAATACATTCTATGGCAAGTTTTACTTTATCCTTATATGTAATGTTATACAACGGATTGAGGTTCTACTTTAATATTCATATCGAGAATTAAAGAGTACATTGCCAATACTGCCCAGCGGTTTTACTCCCGGGCTACCTGGTTTTACTCTCAAAATATCAGGACAGGTAACGCTAGTGACATAGCATTTCGACTCTAGAAGAAGGTGGTAACGTTCTCGTACTGTTTGAACATCGACCTTCCTATTGATACATGAAGTTAACGTGTGCGTCTGCTAAAATATCTACTAAGTTATACCCACGATGCAGCGGGTTAGCTTCTCGGAAGGGAAGGTAATCGGTAACGTGAATGACTTTATACGAATTGGTAATGTTCGCCGACGGTTGTATATTCTACTTTAATATTCATACCGCGAATTAAGGTGTCTATTACAACACTGTTTAACNCGGAATAGGTGCTCGGAAGCTAATACATTCTATGGCAAGTTTTACTTTATACGAATTGGTAATGTTCGCCGACGGTTGTATATTCTACTTTAATATTCATACCGCGAATTAAGGTGTCTATTACAACACTGTTTAACGGATTTACTTCAGCAATACCTTTCTTGGCTCTCGGAATCGCAGGATAGGTGAAGCTATTGAGCTAGCCGTTTGTCTCACACAGAGGGTAGCAACTTTCTCTAACTGCTTGACTGTCGATCTTCTATTTCGTACTTGAAATTTAGGTGCCCCTGACTAAAATGTATATTAATTCGTCCGTTAGAACACGTGGTTATACTCGCGATACAGCGAAATAGCTTCTTGGAAGGTAAGGCCTTCGGTAAAGTGTTTGACTCTCTGCCAGTTAGTAACGTCCTACAACGATTTTAATATGTACTTTACCATTTATTCCGTGATTTAAGGTGTCTTGTGCCAATACTATTCAGCTCATTTACTCCCGGAATACCTGGTTTGACTCTCACAATCATAGGATACGTGAAGCTCCTGTCTCCGACGTTCGATTCTGAAAGTAGATGGTAACGTTGCCGAACGGTCTGGCACTCGATTTTCTATTTTATACATGACATTAATATGCCCGTCACTAAAATGTATACTAGGTTGCGTCTCTGAACACGAAGTATTACTCTTGATACAGCGGGTTAGCTTCACGGAAGGTAATTTCTACGGTAAAAGGTTTTAGTCTATACTAAAAGGCAAAGCCCTACAACGGTTTGATGCTCTGCGTTAATATCCAATCCGTGAATTAAGGTTTCTATTGTCAAAACTGCTCTGCGGATTTTCTCCCGGAGTATCTGGTTTGACTGGAAGTATCACAGGGTATGTGACGCTATTGACTTTGCCGTTCGTCTCTCACAGAAGGTGGTAACGTTCTCGAACGGTTTGACCCTCCACCTTCTAATTCATATACGAAGATAAGGCTAAATGAAGCAATTGAATTAGCCGTTCTACACCCGAAGAAGATGGTATCGTTTTCTAACTGTTATTCTCTTCATTTTGCTATTTATACATGAAAATGTGGTGCCCGTCTGCTAACTCGTCTACAAATTTGTTTCCTTGTACATTAAGCAAGACACTCTCTTCAGCGCGATAGGTTCTCGGGAGGTAAGGTATTCGGCAAAATGAATGACTTTATACGAATACGTAACGATCTGCAACGGTTTGACGCTTTACGTTAATAATCAAACCGTGAAATAAGGAGTCTATTGAAAATACCGTTCAGTGGATTTACTCTCAGAAAACCTGGCTTTGCTCTCCGCACTACAGGACAGCTGTTGACTTAGCTGTTCGTCACTCATAGAAGGTGCCAATGTTCTCGAACCGTTTCTCCCTCGATCGTCTAATTCATACACGAAGATAAGGTAACCGTCACTAAAATGAATATTAATTCGTCTCTCTCAACACATAGTTATACTCACTATACATCCAGATGGGTTCGCGAAAAGAGAGGACTTCGGTGTAAAGTGTAACTCTCTACCAATAGGTATCAATATACAACGGTTTGTCTCTGTACACTGCCAATACTATTGCCTAATCTATTCAGCGGATTTACTCACGGAATGCCTGGTTTGACACACTGAATCACAACTATTGGTGAAGCTATTGACTCAGGCGCCCGAGTCTCAAAAAATGTGGTACCATTCTTGAACTGTTGACACTCTTCCTTGCAATTCATACATGAAATTAAAGTGCCAGTCACTAAATTGCATTCTATATTGCTTCGCTGAACACGAAGTTGTGCTCCCGATGAAGCGTGGGAGGTTCGCGGCAGGACAGGCCTTCGTTAAATCGTTTGACTTTAATATCGAGACCGTGAATTAAGGTGTTCATTGCAAATAGTGTACAGTAAATTGATTCCTGATATACCTAGTGTGACTCTCGTAACCACAGGATAGGTGAAGCTATTGAATCATCCGATCGACTCTCAAAGAATGTGGTAACGATATCGAACGGTTTGACACACGATCCCTTAATAAATATATAAAAATAAGGCGTGCTTCTGTTATAATGTCCCCTCATTCGTTTCCTGGAGCATTAAGCATGACACTCGCTGCAGTGTATTAGATTCTAGATCGGTATTGTATTCGGTAAATATATTGACTGTATACCAAAGAAGTATATAACGTTCTCGAACGTTTTGACCCTCCGTATCCTAATTCGTACATGAATTTAAGGTGCCGTCGCTAAAGTGAATACTAATGATTTTCTCTAAACACGAAGTTATATTCTCTAAACGGCGGGATAGCTACACCGAAGGAAAGGATATCCGTAAAGTGCTTCATTCTGTACGAATAGGTAACGTTCTACAACTGCTTAACGGTCTGCTTTAGTATTCAAACCGTGAATTATGCTGCCTATTGCCAATACTGTTCAGCGAATTTAGTACCGAAATACCTGGTTTGACACTCGGAATCACAGGGTAGGAGAAGCTATTGACTCAGCCGTTCGACTATCAAACAGAGTGGTAATGTTGTAAAGCGCTTTGAACATCGATATTTTAATTAATACATGAACTTAATGTGCCGTCACTAAAATTTATACTAAGTTGTTTCTCTAACCACGAAGTAATAGTCTAGATACGGCGGGTTAGCTTCTCGAACGGCAGACTTTGTAGTAACAGGTAACCATCTCAAACGGGGTGACGAACTATTTGAATATTCAAACCGTGGATTAAGGTCTCTGTTGCCAATACTGTTCAGGGGATTTGCTCTCGGCGTATCTGGTTTAGCTCTCGGAATCACAAGTATAGGTGAATCTATTGACAGATGTGTGCAATTTTCAAAGAAGGTTGTAACGTCCTTGAACGGTTTGCCGCTCGATATGCTCATCCATAGATCAATTTCAGGTTCCAGTCACTACAATTTATACTTCTTTCCTTCCGTTTCCATTACGCAACCCTCTCGCTGCAGCGGGTTAGCTTCTCGAAAGTTAATGCCTTCGTTAAAGAATTTGACTCTATAACTGTACGTATCGCTCTTCCACGGCTTGTCTCCCTACTTTATTATTCGGACTGCGAATTGAGGTGCCTACTGTCAATGCTGTTCAGTGAACTTACTCCTGGAATACCAGCTTTGCCCTTCGGAGTCACAGGATGGGAGAAGCTGTAGTATTAGCCGGTCGACTCTTCAAAGATGGTGGTTACGTTCTCGCACAGTTTCACCCTCGATATTGGAATTCATAAATGAAATTAATTATCTCCGTCACTAAAATGAATACTTATATGTTCCACTGTACACGATGTTATACTCTGGGGACAGCGCGATAGGCTTTCGGTGTTAAGGTCTTCGGTACAAGGTTAGATCTTGTACCAATTGGTAAGATTCTCAAACCGTTTCACGCACTACTTTAATATTCAGACCGTGAATTAAGGTGTCCATTCCCAAAACTGTGCATCGGGTTTCAGCCCGGAATACATTTTTTGACTCCCGGATTCGCAGGATATGTGAAGCTATTCATTTAACCGTCCGAATATCATTGAAGGTGGTAACGGTCTCCAACTGTTTTACACTCCACCTTCTAATTCATACATGAAAATTGGATGCAATCATTGCAATGTGTACTAATAGGATTCTCTAAGCATGAAGTTGTACTCTCGATGGTGTGTGCTATCTCTTCGGCGGGTAAGGTCTTCGATAAAACGTTTGACTTTATTCCAATGGTACCACTCTCAAACGCTCTACTTTAATATTCCAGCCGTGAATTTAGGTATCTACTGCCAAAACTGTTCAGCGGACTTACTCCGCGAATACCTGAACTGACTCTCCGAATCACTGGATAGATGGAGCTATTGACTTAGCCGTTCGTCTCTCACAGAAAGTAGTAACGTTCTCGAACGGTTAAACCCTCGATCTTCTAATTCATACACAAAATTATGGTGGTTGTCACTAGAATGTATACTAGTTTGTGCCGCTGAACACGGCGATATACTCTCGATACAGCGGGCTAGATTTTCGAAGGTAACCCACAGTTTCGTGAGTGTAACTCCGTGTACAGAGAACGAAATTAGAATTCATTTCAGTGGCGGGCAACTTAACTTCATGTATGAACTAGACGATTGAGGGTCAAACCGCTCGCGAACATTGCCACCTCTGTGGTAGACGAACGGCTAAATCAATAGCTTCACCAATCCTGTGATTCGGAGAGACTAACCAGGTATTCCGGAAGTAAATCCGCTGAACAGTCTTGGCAGTAAACACCTTAATTCACCGTGTGAATATTAACGTAGAGAATCACCCCGTTTGAGATCGTTACCAGTTTCTACAAAGTCAAGCGCTATACCGAAAACCTTACAGTCCGAGAAGCTAACCCGCCATATCGAGCGTATAACATCGGGTTCAGAGAAACAAATTACTATAAATTTTATACACGGGCACCTTTACTTCATGTCTAAATTATAAGGTCGAGTGTGAAACAGATAGAGAACATTACCACCCTCTTTGAGATTCGAACGGCTAAGGCAATATCTTCACCTATTCTGTGATTTCGAGACACAAATCTGTCACTACTGGATAAAGTCGGCTGCACAATATAGGCAATTGGCACGATAAATCACGGATTGAACATTAAAGTAGAAAGACAAACTGTAGGCGATCGTTACGAAATGGTATACAGTCACTTTTTACCGAAGGCCTTACCTTCCGAGAATATAAGCCGCTGTATCGAGAGTATAACTCCGTGATTAGAGAAGACATGCGAACACATTTTGGTGACGGAACCTTAAATTCACGTATGAATTAGGAAATCGAGGGTGAAACAGTGCGAGAACGTAACCATCATTTTTAAGTGTCGAGCAGCTAAGACCTATAGCTTCACCTATCCTGTGATTCTGAAGGGCATAGCAGATATTCCGGGAATAAATCCGCTGTACAGTATTGAAATTATACACCCTATTTCACGGTATAAATATTAAGGTGCAGAGTCAAACCATAGTTGAGTGATACTTATTGGGATAGATTCAAACTTTTAATGAAGGCCATACCTTTCGATAAGGTAACCGGCTGTATCGAGAGAATGACTTCGTGGTCACAGAAGCAAGATGGTATAAATTTTAGAGACGGGCAACTTTGTTTCATATATGAATCAGAAGATCGAGGGTCATACCGTTTGAGATCGTTAGCACCTTCTTTATGAGTCGAACGGTTAAGTNGTTATCTCCTTCTGTAAGAGACGAACGGCTAAGTACAGCATTAGAACTAGGCACGCTATTTCACGTTATAAATATTAAAGTGCAGATTGAAACCGATATAGAACGTTACATATTGCAATACAGTCAAACAGGTTACCGAAGGCCTTATCTTCCGAGAAGCTAACCCGATGTATCGGGGGTACTTCTTAGAGATCTGAGATGCAAAGTAGTATACATTTTATTGATGGGTACACAAAATTACTATATAAATCAGAAGATTGAGTTGTAAAAACTTTCGAGAACGTTACCACCCTCTTTGTGGGCCGAACGACTAAGTCAATAGCTTCAACTGTCCCGTGATACCGAGGGTCAAAGAAGGAGTTTCAGGAGTAAATCGACTGAAAAGTATTTGCAATACACACATTTACTCTCGACATGAATATTACAGTTTAGAGTCAAACCCTCAGGGAACAATAGGAATTGATATAACGTAATTATATTAACTAATACCTTACCTTCCTGGAACCTAACCCGCTGGAAATATTGGCTTGCTTCATGCTCACGGAATCAAATTAGTAGAGATTTTAGCAGACGGACACCGTATATTTATGTGTCAATAGGAAGATCGAGGATCAATCCATTGCCAGTACGTTACCATCCTCTTCGAGAGAGGAACGTCTAAGTCAAGAGCTTCACATATTTCACGATTTTGAGAGTCAAATGAGGCATTCCGCGAGTAAATCCTGTGAAGATTATTGGTAATAGACACCATAATTCACTGCATGAGTATTAAAGTTGGGAGTCAAACCATCGGAAAAGGTTTCGAATTGGTATAACGTCATACTCCTTATCGCATACCTTACCTTCCGAGAACATAACCCGCTGTATCGAGAGTATAGCTTCGAGTTCAGAAAAACACATTAGTATACATTTTTGCGATGGAGGCCATAATTTCATGTATGGCTTAGAAGACCGTGGGTCAAGCCATTCTAGAACGTTGCCACCTCCTTTGAGGGTCCCACAGATACGCCAATAGTTTCACCAATCCTAGGATTCCCAGAGACAAGCCAGGTATTCCGCGACAAACGCCGATGTACAGTATTGGAACTAGACAAGCTATTTCATGTTATATATATTAAAGTACAGATTGAAACCGATGTAGAACGATACATATTGCAATAGAGTCAAACATTTTACCTTTGGCCTTACCTTCCGAGAACGTAACACGCAGAATGGAGATAATAATTTCGTGTCCACGGAAACAAATTCGTATAAATTTTAGTAACGATCGCCTTAATCTCATGTACGAATAATAAGCGCGAGCGTCAAACCGTTCCACAGCGTTACCGCCTACATCGAGAGCCGAACATCTAGATCAACAGCCACGCCTATCCTGTGATTCCGAAGGATAAACAAGGTATTCCGGTAGTCAAATCGCTGAACACTAGTGNACAAGCTATTTCATGTTATATATATTAAAGTACAGATTGAAACCGATGTAGAACGGTACATATTGCTATAGAATCAAACACTTTACCTTTGGCCTTACCCTCCGAAAATCTAACCCGCTGCATCGAGAGTATATCACGATGTTCAGACGGACGAATTAGTATACGCTATAGTAACGTGCACCTTAATTTCATGCATGAATTGGAAGATCGAGTGTCAAATCATTCGGGAACGTTACCACCTTCTTCAAGAGACGAGCGGGTAAGTCAATAGCTTCACCTATTCCATGATTCCAAGAGTCATATGATGCATTCCGGTAGTAAATCCGCCGAATTTTATAGGAAATTGACACCATAATTCACGGTTTAAATATTAAAGCAGAGAGTCAAGCCATCGGAGAACATTACCAATTTTTATAAAGTCATTCTTTTTACCGAGAAAATTGCATTCCGTGAATATGACCCGTTGTATCGAGAATATAACTTCGTATACATGAATGCAAATTAGCTTACATTTTAATCACGACACCCTGAATTTCATGTGTGAATTAGAAAATCAAGGGTCGAGCTGTTCAGGAACGATACCTACATCCCTCGAGCGTCGAACGGCCAAGTTAATAGCTTCACATATCCAGAGATTTCGATATACAAACCATATACTCCGAGAGTAAGTGATATGTACAGTATTGGCAACAGGGACCTTAATTCAGGGTATGAATATTAAAGCTGACCGTCATACCGCTGTAGAGCTCTGCGTATTGCTATGAAGTGAAACCTTTTACAGAATGCCTTGCATTCCGAGAATATAACCAGCCGTATCGAGAGTATAGCTCCGTGATCAGAGAAGCAGATTAGCATACATTTTAGAGGCGGCACCACAAATTCATATATGAATTCGAATATCGATTTTCAAACCGATCGAGAACTTAACCATCTTCTACGAGGATAGGACGGCTATGCCAGCAGCTTAACTTGTCCTCTGATTCCGAGATACAAATCAGGTATTCCGAGAGTAAATCTGCATTTCAGCATGGGTATTAGCCACCGTATTTCATGATATAAATATTAATGTACACCGTCATACAGTTGTATCTCGTCACGTATTGGTTTAGTGTCAAACTTATAACTGAACGCCTTATCTTCAGAGAAGCTGACCCGCTGTAGCGATAGTATAACTTCGTATTCAGGGATACAAATTAGTATACATTGTTGTGACGGGCACCTTAACATCATGTATGAATGTGAAGATTGAGAGGCAAACCTTTCCAGAACGATAGCACCTTCGATGTGAATTCACATATCTGACACAATAACTTCACCTATCATGTGGATCCGAGAGTCACACTAGATATATTAGGAGTATGTCCGCTGAACAGTATTCGCAGTAGTCTCCGTAATTCACGGCTTGAATATTAAAGTGGAGCGCGAGACCTCTTGCGAACGTTACCAGTTGGTATAAAGTGTAACGTTCTACCGAAGACTTTACCGACCGAGAAATTAACCCTATCTATATAGAGTATAGCTTCGAGTTCATGGAAGCAAGTTGGCATACATTTTGCTGGCGGGCACCTTAATTTCAAGTAGGAATTTGCAAATGGTGGGTCAAACCGTTTGCGAACGTTACCACCTTCTTTGTAACACGAACGACAGAGTCAATAGTTTCATGCATCCTGCGATTCCGAGAGTCAAGCCAGGCATTCTGGGAGTAAACGCGCTGTACAGTATTAGCAATAGATATCATAATTCGTGGAGTGAGTATTAAAGTAGATAGGCGAACCATAGGAGAACATTACCAAATGTTATAAAGTCATTCTTTTTACCCAATAACTTACCTTCCGAGAACATAACCCCCGCTCCAGCGAGTGTCTTGCTTAGTGCTCACGGAAGCAAATTAGTAGATATTTTAGCAGAAGGAGACCTTATTTTCATGTCTGGGTCGCAAAATCGAGGGTCAAACCACTCGCGAATGGTACCACATTCTGTGGGATTCGTATGGCTAAGTTAACAGATTCAGGTATTCTAGGACTCCGAGAGTCAGACTAGGTACTCACGGAGTAAATGACCCGTGCAGTGTTGCCAAGAGACACCCTAATTCTCGAAATGAATTATAAAGCAGGCCATTGTAGAGCGTTGCCTATTTGTATACAGTTAAACCTTTTTCCGAAACACTTACCTGTCAAGAATGTAAACATCCGTATCGAGAGTATAACTTCTTCATCAGAGAAACAAATTGGTATACGTTTTTGTGATGAGCACCTAATATTCATGTATGAATCAGAAGATCGAGGGTCAAACCGATCGAGAATGTTACCGCCTTGTTTTGGATTCGAACGGATAAGTCAGTAGTTTCACGTATCCTGTGATCCCGAAAGTCAAGCCAGGTGGTCCGGAAGTAAATGCGCTGAAGAGTATTAGCAATACATACCGTATTTCACAGCTTGAATATTAAAGTAGAGCGTCAAATCGTTTGATAGCGTAACCAATTTATATAAGGTCAAACGTTTTACGAAGGCCTGACCTTTCGCGAACCTCACCGGCTTCATCGAGAGTATAAGTTCGTGATCAGGGAAAGAAACTAGTATACATTTCAGTGACGGGCACTTTTACTTCATGTGTGAATTAGAAGATCAAGGCTCAAACCGCTCGAGATCATTGCCACCTTTTCTGTTAGATGTACGGCTATGTGAGCAGGTTCACCTACCCTCAGATTCCTAGAGTCAAAACAGTCATTCCTGGAGGCTAAGCCAATTGCTGTATGTATCCTGTATTTCCTGGTGTAATACCATGTGTTCCGGGACTGAATACGCAGAATCGTTTTGGCAACGGGCACCTTAGTTCACGGTATGAATGTAAAGGTAGTGCGCCAAACCTTGTGGAGCATTACATATTGGTATATATTCAAACTTTATACATATATCCTTACACACCGTGGACCAAACCTACCGCATCGAGAGTGTACCTTTCTGCTCAGAGAAGATATAAGTTTACATTTTAGCGACGTCCACCATAGTTTCAGGTATGGATTCGATAATCGAGGGTCAAACCGTTCGATAACGTGACATACTTCTTTGGGAATCGAACGGCTATGTCAATAGCTTTACCCATCCCGTGGAACCTAGAGGCAAGCCAAGCGTTCCTGTAGCATATTCTCCGTTCGTCATTGACATTTGTGACCCGATTTCAGGCTATAGATACTAAGGTACAAAGTCAAACCGATGTAGAACGTTACGTATTGATATATAGTCAAACATTCGAGAAGGTCGTACCTTCCGTGAAGATAACTCGCGGCATCGAGAGTATAACTTCGTGTTCATAGAAAGACATTAGTATGCAGTTTAGTGATGGGCATCGTAAGTTCATGTATAAATTAGGAGATAGAGTGTCATATCGTTCCACAATGATACTACCTCCTTTGAGAGACGCACAACGAAGTTAATATCTACACCTATCCCCTGATTCCGAGAGCCAAACCAGTTATTGCGGGAGTAAGTGGGCTGTGCAATACTGGCATCATTCAGCCTGTTTCACGGAATAAATATTAATGTCCAGAGTCAAAGCATCGTAAATACGATACCTATTGCAATGTAGTCAAACGTTTCACCGAAGGCCTCACTTTCCGAGAAGCTAACATTAGTGATGATGATAACATTTATGAATAACAACATCGAGGGTCAAACCGTTCCAGACCGTTACCACATTCTATGGTAAAGTCTTCCGCAAAACGTTTGACTATATTGGAAGCGGTAACGATCTACGAAGGTGTGACGGCCCGCTTTAATATTCAAGCCGTGTATAAGGTGCCTATTGCCAATAATCATCGGCGAATCTGCTCCACGAATACCTGCTATGACTCTCGCAAGCACAGGATATGTGACGCTATTTACAGAGCAGTTCGAATCACATAGAAGGTCGAAACGGTCTCGAACGGTTTGACAATCGATCTTCTTATTCATAGATAAGATTAATATGCTCGTCGCTAAGACGTATACTAATTCGTCCGACTGAACATGATGATATAATCTGGATACAGCGGTTTAGATTTCCTGGGGTACGGTCTTCGGTAAAACGATTCACTTTATAGAAATTCATAAAGGTCTCAAACGGTTTGACGCTCTACTTTAATATTCAGACCGTGAATTAGGGACTCTATTGCAAATACTGATTTACAGATTTACTTCAGGAATACCGGGGATGACTCTCGGGATGACAGAATATGTGAAGATACAGACTTATCCGTTGGACTCCCAGAGAGCGTCGTAACGGTATTGAACGGTTTGTCTATCAATCTTTTAAGGCATACATGTTGTTAAGGTGCCCGTCACTGAAATGAATACTAATCCCTTTCTATGAACACGAGATTATACTCTCGACGAAGCCGGTGAGGTTCGCGGATGGTAAGGTATTCGGTAATACGTTTGACTTTGTTCCAATTGCTAATGCTCTCGAACGGTTTGAATGTCTACTTTAATATTGAAACCGTGAATTAAGGTGTGTTTAGCGAATACTGTTCAGCTGATTTACTCCCGGAATACCTGGTTTGACTCTCTGTATCACTGGATAGCTGAAGCTGTTGACTTAGCAGTTCGTTTCTCAAAGAGGGTGGTAACGTCCTCGAACGGCTTGACCCTCGATGTTCTGATTCAAAAATGGAATTATGCCGCGCATCACAGAAAGGAAGACTATTTTCTCTCTCTGAACGACGTAGTACTCTCGAAACAGCGAATTTGCTTCTCCGAAGGAAAGCCCATTGGGAAAGTGTTTGATGTTATACCAATTGACAATGCTCTCAAACGGTTTGATGCTCTACCTTACTATGCAAACCGAGAATTAAGTTGTCCATTGGCAATTCTCTTCAGCGGATTTACTCTCAGTTTTCGGTGGTTGCCTCGAGGAATCCCAGGATACGTGAAAGTATTGACTTAGCCGTTTGTCACTCACAGAAGATGGTAGCGTTCTCGATCGCTTTGACTCTCGATGCTGATATTTATACAAAAACATGTGGTATTCGTCCGCGGAAATGTCTACTACGTTTTTTCCGTGCACGTTAAGCAGGACAGTCACTGCTGCGAGTTAGGTTCTCGGCAGGTGCCGTATTCGCTAACAGGAATGGCTTTATGCGAATAGGTATCTTTCTGCAACAGTTTGACACTTTACGTTAATAATCAACCCGTGAAATAAGGTGTCTATTGCCAATATAATTCAGCAGACTTACTCCCGGAATACACGGTATGACTCTTGGAATCTTGGAATTCGTGAAGCTATTGACTTAGCTGTTCGTTTCTCAATGAAGGTGGTAACGTTCTCGAACGGTTTGACCCTCGACCTTCTAATTCATACATGAAATTAATGTGCTCGTCTCTAAAACGAATATTGATTCATGCCACTGAGCAGGATGTTATACTCTCGATACAGCGTGTTAATTTTTCGGAGTGTATCGTCTTCGGTAAAACGTTTGGCTTTATAGCACTTGGTAACGTTCTGGAGCTGTTTGAAGATTTACTTTAATCTTCAAACCGTGAATTAAGGTGTCTCTTGCCTACACTGTTGAGCGGATTTACTGCCGAATAACTGGTTTGACTCTAGGAATCTCAGAATTGGTGAAGGTATTGTTTCAGCGTTTGGACTAATAAAGAAGGTTGTACCTGTCTCTAACGGCTTGACTCTCGATTTTGAAAGTTATACATGAAAATGTGATGTCCGTATGTTAGCATGTCAAGTAATCTGTTTCCATGAACACTAAGCTGGACACCCGCCAAAGCGGGATAGATTCGCGGAAGGTAAGGTATTGGGTAGAGAGAATTACTTTCTTTCAATTGATAACATTCTACGACGGTTTGACTCAGTACCTAAATAGTTATACCATGAATTAAGGTATCTATTGCCAATATCCTTCAGCGTATGTACTCCCTGAATACCTGGATTGACTCTCGCAAGCACAGGATAGCTGATGCTACTGACTTGGTCTTTCGAATCTCACAGAAGATGGTAACGTTCTCGATCCGTTTCTCCCTCGATCGTCTAATTCATAAACGATGATAATGTGACCGTCACTAAAATGAACACTAACTCGTCTCTCTGAACACGTAGTTATACTCTCGATACATAGGGATAGGTTCGCGAAATGTGAGGACTTCGGTGTAAAGTGTAACTCTCTACCAATAGGTATCAATCTACAACGGCTTGTCTCTGTACATTGCCAATACTATTGCCAATACTTTTCTGCGGATTCACTCTCGGAATCTCAACTATTGTTGAAGCTATTGACTGAGCCGCTCGACTCCCTTAGAGGGTGGTAACGAGCTCTATCGGTTTGACACTCGATCTTCTAATTCATACATGAATAGAAGATGTCCGTCACTAAAATGTCTACTAATTTGTTTCTCTGAACACGCAGATATACCCACGATACAGCGGTATACGTCCCAAGAAGGTAAGCAATGCGATAAAGAGTATGACGTTATATCAATTACTAACGTTCTGAAACAGTTTGACTCCCTACTCCAATATGCATACCTCGAATTAATCCTTCTATTGCCCATACTGTTCAGCGGATTTGCTCCCGGAATATCTGGTTTGACCATGGTAACCACAGGATATGGGAAGCTATTTACTAGGGCGAATTAAGGTATCTATTGGCAATGATGTTCAGCGGGTATACTCCAGGAATGCCTGGTTCGACTTTCCGAATCACTGGATAGGTGAAGCCAATAACGTCTCCGTTCGACTCTCAAAGGTTGTGGTAACGTTCTCAAGCAGCCTGACACTCTATTTTAATTTATAAGCCGTGAATGATGGTGTCTATTACCAATACTGTTCAGAGGATTTTTCCAGAAATCTGTGGTTTGACTGTGGGAAACGCAGGAATGTTGAATTTATTGACTTAGCCGATCGTCTCTCACAGAAGTTTGCAACGTTCTCGAGTGCTTTGACCATCGATCTTCTAACTCATGTATGAAATTACGGTGCCCCTCGCTGAAATGAAGAATAATATCTTTCACCCTACAAAAATATATACCCTCGATGGTGTCGGTGTGTTCCGCGGAAGGCTAGGCCTCTGGTAAAACGTATGTCTTTATACCAATTAGTAAAGCTCTCTAACGGATTGTCTCTCTACATTAATATTCATACCCTGAACTAAGACGTCTAATGCCAATTCTGTTCAGCGGATTTTCTCCCAGAATACCTGGTTTGACACTCGGAATATCAAGAAAGGAGAAGCTAGTGACATAATTCAGCCACTCTAAAAGAAGATGGAAACATTCTCGAACGGATTGTCCCTCGATCCTGTATTCCATACGTAAAATTAGGCTGCCCGTCAGTAAAGTGTATACTAATTTACTTCTCTGATCACGAAGTTATACGCTCGATACAGCGGGACAGTTTTTCGGAGCGGACGGTATTCTGCAAGAAGTATGACCCTACACCTATAGGTATTTTTATACAACGGCTTGACGGCCTGCTTTAATATTCAAACCGCGAATTGAGGGCTCCATTGCTAATTCTGTCCAACACATGCACTCCAGGTATACCTGGCACGGCCCTCGGAATCACAGGATAGGTGATGCTATTGACGTAGCTGTGCAACTCTGAAGGAAGTTGGTACCGTTCTTGAACGGCCTGACCTTCGATTATAATGTTCATATATGGGAATGGGGTTAGAATATGCTAATGTGTCTACTGATTTGTTTCCTAGTACGCTAAGCAAGACACTTGTCACAGCGTGTTATGTTTTTGGATGGTAATGCCTTCTCCAAGATGTTTGACTATAGTCATATCTGTATCGTCCTGCAACGTATTGACACTATACTTTGCTATTTAAACCGTGAGTTAAGGTATCTATGGCTAATACGGTATAATAAATTTACTTCTGGATTCACTGGTTTCAGTCTCAGAATCACAAGATTAGTGAAGCTATTTATTAAGCCGTTCGAGCCTCAACAGAAAGTGGTAACGTTCTCGCACGGTTTGACCCTCGATCATTATTTCTCATAGATGAAATTAAGGTGCCCGTGACTAAAATGTGTACTAATGTGCTTCTCTCAACACGAAATTATACCCTCGATATTGCGGGTTAGATACTCGGAAGGTATGGTCTTCTGTAAAGTGTTAACGATGTCGGAAAAGGTAACGTTCTACAGCAGTTTGACCTTGTACTTTAATATTTATACCATGAATTAGGGTGTTTGGTGCCAATACTGTACAGCGGATTTATTCCTGGAATACCTGGTCTGCCTCTCGGAATAACAGGATAGGTGAAGCTATATTTACTTGGCCGTTCGATACCCAAAGATGGAGGTAACATTCGCGAACGGTTTGTCACTCGATCTTCTAATTTCTACATGACAATAGGGTACCCGTCAGTAAAATGTATACTAATTTGCTTCTCTGGACACGAATATACTCTCGATACAGCGGGTTAGCTTCAAGGAAGCTAAGGCCCTCAGTAAATGTTTTGACCCTATACCAATATGTGAAATTATAAAACGGTTTGACAGCGTACGGCAATATTTATACCACGAAATATCATGCCTAATGCGAATACCTTTCAGCGGATTGACTTCCGGAATACATGATTTGACTATCGGAATCACAGGATAGATGAAGCTATTGACATAGCTGTTACACTGCCCAAAGATAGTGGGAACGATCTCAAGCGGATTGGCACTCGATTTTCTAATTCAGATGTGAAAATAAGGTGTGCCTCTGCTATAATATCTACTGATTGGTTTCCGTGGGCAGCACGCATGACTTCCGATGCAGTGGGTTAGGTTTTCCGTAGGTAACGTAATCTGTGCAACGAGTGGCTTTATACATATTGGTAACGTTCTCAAACCGCTTGACGATCTACTTTTATAGTCAAACTATGACTTGAGGCGTCTTTTGCCAATACTATTCAGTGCGGTTTCTCTGGAAATACCTGGATTGACTATCGCAATCACTTGACTGGTGAAGATACTGGCTCAACTGTTCGACACCGACGGATTTACTCCCGGATTACCTGGTTTGGCTCTCGCAATCTCATAATAGGTGAAGCGATTGACATATCCTTTCAACTCCCGGGGAAGGCGGTTACGATTTCAAACGGTTTGAACCTCGACCTTCTAATTCATACATGAAATTATTTTGCACATCACTAAAATGCATACTACATAGCTACTCTGAACACGAAGTTATACCCTCGATGAAGCGGGTGAGGTTCGCGGAAGGTATGGAAATTGGTAAAATGTTTGACTTTATACCAACTGATATCGTTCTCAAACGGTGACACGCTGTTCTTTAATATTCAAACCGAGAATCAAGCTGTCCATTGCCAATAATGTACATTTTGTTGACTCTCGGAGTGCAGCGTTTGGCATTCGGAATAACTGGATAGGTAAAGTGATTGTATAAGCTGTACGACTCTCAAAATAGTTGCTAACGGTCTCTAACTGTTTGGCTCTGAATTTTGCTATCCATACATGAAACTGTGGTGTCCGCCTGCTGAAAATTCTGCTAATTTGTATCTCCGAACACGAAGAAATGCTGTCGATACAGCGGGTTAGGTTCTCGGATGGCATGGTCTTCGGTAAAGCTTTTGGTACTATTACAATACGTACCGTTCTACAAAGGTTTGACTCTGTACTTTAATATTCAAACCGTGAATTAAGGTGTTCATTGCCAACAGCGTACAGCGGAATGACTCCCTGGTTTGCATATCGGAATAACAGGATGGGAGAACCTAGTCTCTTACCCGTTCGACTCTCAAAGATGATGGTAACATTCTCGAACAGTTTTACGCTCGAGTTTCTAATTCATAAACGAAAATAAGCTGTGCTTCTGCTATAACGTCTACAAATTTTTTTCCGTCATCATTTAGCATGACACTCGCTAGAGTCCATTAGGTTATTGAATCGTAATGTATTCGGTAAACAGTATATCGTTATACCAATTGGTAACGTTCTCAAACGGATCGACGCTCTACTTTAATATTCAAACTGTGAATTCGGGTGTCTGCTGCCAATACTGTTCAGCGGATTAACGCCAGATATGCCTGGTTTCACTCTCGGAATCACAGGTTAGTTGAAGCTGTTGACTTAGCGGTACGACGCACGAAGGAGACTATAGCGATGTCAGACGGTTCTACACACGATCCTCTAATTCACATATGAAATTAGGGTGCCTGTCACTAAAATATACTACTAATTTGTTTCTCTAACAAGGAGTTGTACCCACGATACAGTGGGTTATGTTCCCGGAATGTAAGGTATGCGATAAAGAGCATGACGATATACCAACGGGATATGCTCTTCAAAGGATTGACTCTCTAATTTAATATTCGAGCCGTGAAATAAGTTGTTTATTGCCAATACTGTCCAGCAGATTTATTCCTCGAATACCAGGCTTGAGTCTCTTAACCCCTTCCTGTGCCATTTAGCTCGACGAAACTCGGGCCCAAGTGGTAGGCATCAACGTGCGCTAAACAGACCAGACTGATACTTGTAAACAGTCGCAGTACGAACGGAAATGTAGATGTCCGCGATACCTGTGTTATAGTCAATTTTACGCGATACTACTGTTGAGGAAGTAAAATTTAATACTTTTATTTTGATAAAATTTATAAATATTATAAATTTATTATATTTGGTATATAACAGTGTAGTATATATTGGTTGTATATATATTATTGTAGAAAATATACAACAGTTTCAATATTTCATTTTCAAAAAAACAGTCCGCGAGCTCGGCTTATTATGTTTACGTTGGGCCCAAGTATCTCGTCGCGAGTCTGACTCGCGATATTCATGTTTGCTCCAAGTATCTGTTCACGAGTCTGACTCGCGATATTCATGTTTGGTCCAAGTATCTTTTCGCGAGTCTGACTCGCGATATCGTGTTTGGGCCAAAATCGTCATCGCGTGTGGGACTCGCTAAAGTACGGGAAGGGATTAATCACAAGTGTAGGCGATGACATTGACGCAGCTGTTCGACTCTAGAAGATGCTGGAAGTGACTCGATCGGTTTGACACTTCATTTTTCTACTCATACATGAAAATAGCGTGCCCGTCTTCTAAAATTT
This sequence comes from Euglossa dilemma, assembly GCA_002201625.1. NCBI lineage: Eukaryota > Metazoa > Arthropoda > Insecta > Hymenoptera > Apidae > Euglossa > Euglossa dilemma. The sequence continues at coordinate 55,024 of NIJG01000100.1, read as the reverse complement.
CTACTCATATGTTCCTCTGAAGACTAAGCAAGACAGTCGTTACAGCGGGTTGGGTTCTCGGATGGAAAGGTATTCAGTAAAATTAATGACATTATACCAATTGGTAATGCTCTCCTACGGCTTGACTCTCTACATTAATATCATACCGAGAATTAACATGTATATTGCTGATATTGTTTAACGGATTTACTGCTGGAATACCTGTTTCGACAAGTTGAATAATTGGATAGGTGAAGCTATTGACGTATCTATGCCACTCTCAAACAAGGTGCTTACTTTCTCGAACGGTTTGTCCCATGATCTGCTAGTTCGTACATGAAATTAAGTTGTCCGTCACTAAAGTGCAAATCAATGTCTGTCGTTGAACACGGTGTAATACTCCGGATACTGGGAGTTAGGTTCGCGGAGGGTAAGGTCTCCGGTAAAACGGTTTATTTTATTCCAATTGGAAACGTTCTCGAACGGTTTGACTTTGTACTTTAATCTTTATACTGTGGAATAACGTGTGCATTGCAAATACGGTACTGCGGATATATACCTAGAATACTTGGATTCACCGTCGGGATCACAGGATAGGTGAAGATACTGATTTAGCCGCCCAACGCTCAAAGAACGTGGTAACGTTCTGGAACGGTTTGACCATCGATCTTCGAATTCTTTTATGAAATTAAGGTGCCCGTCACGAATATTTATAGTAATTTGTTACTCTATACACCATGTTGTACCCTCGATACGTTGCGTTAGGCTTTCGAAGGGTAACGTTTTCAGCAAAACGTTTGACTTCGTATCAATTAGTAACGATCTCAAAAGGAATACCAGGTTTGTCTCCCGAATCACAGGAATGGTGAAGCTATTGATTTAGCCGTCTCTCACAGATGGTGGCAACGTGCTCGAGCGGCTTGGCATTCACACATGAAGCGAAGGTGCCCGTCACTGATGTGAATACTAATTTCTTCCTCTGAACAAGAAGTTCTGCTCTCGAAAAAACGGTTTTGTTTCTCGGAGTGTAAGGTCTTCGGTAATGCTTTTGAATTTATAGCAATTGGTAACGTCCTCCAACGGTTTGACGCTTTATATTTATTATTCTACCCGTGAATTAAGGTACCCATTGCCAATATTGTTCAGCGCACTTACTTCCGGTGTACCTGGTTTAACTCTCCGAAGCAAAGTTTGGGCGGAGCTATTGACTTACCCGTTCAACTCTAAAGGGAGATGTCAAAGAGATTGAGCGGTTTGGCCCTCAGCCATATAATTTATATATGAAGTTATGGTGCCAATCACTGAAATTAATACTAATCTCCTTCTCTGAACAAGAAGTTATATTCTCGATACAGCGGATTAGTTTTTCGGAGGGTAAGGCCTTTTGTAAAACGCTTGACTTTATACCAGCATGAAACATTCTACATTCTACATTCGACATTCTACTGTTCAGCTGTGTCACTCCCGGAGTACCTGTTTGAACCTCGAAATAGCATTATAGGTGAAGCTATTGACTTAGCCCTTCGTCTCGGACAGAAGGTTGAAACGTTTTCGAACAGTTTGACACTCGATCTTCGAATTTATTCTAGAAATTAAGGTGACCGTCACTAAAATTATTAGTAATTTATTCCACAGAACTCGATGATATAGTCTCGATACAGCGGGTTAGATTCACCGCAGGTAAGATTTCCGGTTAAAAGTTTGACTCTATACCAATATGTAACAAGCTACAACGGTTTGACTGTGTACTACAATACTGATACCGTGCAATACTGTGTATAAGGGCAATAGTGTACAGTGGATCTACTCCCGGAATACCTGGATCGACTCGCGGCATCACAGGATAGGTGGATCTATTGAGTCTTACCCATTCCTCATTCAAATAAGGCGGCAACGTTCCTGAAACATTTCATACTCCATCTTGTAATAGATACATGAGATTACGGCTCCCGTCACTAAAATGGATACTAATTAGCTTCTCTGAACACGATGTTATACTCAAAATACGGGTTAGCATTTCGAAGGCAAGGCCTTCTGTGAAAAGTTTGACTCTATAGGAATAAATAACGTTCTACAACGGTTTGAATCTGTAGATTAATATGCATACCGCGAATTAATGTTTCTATTGCCAATATTGTTCAGCAGATTTACTCCCTTTATACCTGGTTTGACTCTTCGAATCTTCGTGAAGCTATTAACAATGCGGTTCGATTCTCAATTAAGGTGGTAGAATTTTCGAACGGATTGACCTTCGATCTCCAATTTCATACATGAAATTAAGGTGCGCGCCGCTACAATGCCATCCTATATGTTTCCATGAGCACTAAGCAGGTCACTTCCTACTGCGGGTTCGACTACTCGGGAGGTATGGCTCTCAATAAGACGTTTGACTTTATAACAATTGGTAATGTTCACAAACTGCATGACGCTGAATTTTAATATTCAAATCGTGAAATAAGGTATCTATTGCCAATATTGCTGAGCGGACAGACTCCTGGAGTACTTGATTTGACTCCCGTAATCACATGATAGGTGAGGATACTGACTGAGCCTATCGACTCTCTAGGTAGGTGGTAACGTTCTCGAAAGTTTTGAACCTAGATATTCTAATTCATTCATGAAGATAAAGTGCCAGTCACTGAAATGAATACTAATTTCTTTCTGTGAGCACGAACTTATACTCTCAGTGTAGCCGCTGAGGTTCGCTGAAGGCGAGGCCTTCGCTAAAACGTTTAACTTTATAGCAATTGGTACCCTTCTCAAACGGCATGACGCTCTATTTTAATGTTCATATCGTGAATAAATATGTCTATTACCAATACTGTTCATCGGATTTACTTCCTGAATACCTGGTTTCATTCTCGGTATCGTAGGATATGTGCGCCTGTTCACTTAGCCATTCGTCTCTAAAAGGTGGTGGTAACGGTCTCAAACGGTTTGACATTCTGTCATCTAAAGCATACATGAAATCAAGGTGCCCGTCACTCATATGTATACTAATTTGATCCCATTATCACGAAGTTATACTCTCGATACAGCGGGTTAGCTACTCTGGCGATAATGCTTTCGGTAAGACATATGACTTTATAGCAATTGGTAACGTTCTCAAACGGATTGACAATCTACTTCATCATTGAAACCAAGAATTGAATCGTCTATTGCCAATACATTTCAGTGGATTTACTACCGGAATAGCTGGTCTGACTCTCAGAATCACAGGATAGGTGAAGCTGTTGATTCAGGCGTTCGGTGAACAAAGAGGTAGGTATCGTTCTGGGGCGGTTTGACCGTCGATAATCCAATTGATAAATGAAATTAAGGTGACCGACACTAAAATACATACTAAATTGCTTCGCTGAGCACGAGGTTATGCTCTCTATACAGCAGGATATCTTCTCTGAAGGATAGGTTTCCAGTAAGGAGAATGACTTTATACAAATTGGTATTGCTGTCTGAAGGTTTGACGGCCTGCTTTCATATTCGAATCGTGTTTTAAAGTGTCTATTGCCAATTCCGGTCAGCGGACTTACACCCGCATTACCTTGTTAATCTTTCGGAATCGCAGGATATGTGAAGCTATTGACTTATTTGTGCGACGCTCAAAGAAGGTGATAACGTTCTCACACGGTTTGTATTCGATATTCCTCTATATGCATGAAAATAATGTGTCCGCCTACTTAAATTCTTACTGACTTGATCACGTGAAAACTAAGGAACACAATTGCTGCACCGGGTTGTGTTCTCGGAAGGTAAGGTATTCTGCGAAAATAATGGCTTCATACCAATTGATAATGTTCTCCGACGGTGGGACTCACAACCTTAATATTAATGTGGTGTTGTAAGATGTCTTTTGCCAATACTGATCAGTGGATTTAATCCCGGAATACCTTGTTCGACCTTCGGAATCACAGGATAGGTGAAGCTATTGATCTAGAAGTTCGGTTCTCGAAGAAGGTGGTAACGTTGTGGAATGTTTTGATCCTCGCTTATCCAATTAGTACACGAAATTAAGGTGTCCATCACTAACATGAATACTAATTTGTTTCGCTGAACAAGCAGTAACACCCACGATACTGCGGGTGAGCTTCGCGGAAAGTAATGTCTTTGGTAAAACGATTGACTACATTGCAATAGGTAACGATCTACAACTATCTGACTCTGGACTTTAATATTTATATCGTGGAATAGAGTGTATAATGCCAATATTGTACAGCGGATTTACTCCCGCCATACCTGGTTTGACTAACAGAATCATGGGATAGGTGAAGCTACTGAATTATATGTGCGTCTTGTAGAGAAGGAGGTTTCGTTCTGGAACGGTATGACGCTCTATCTTGTAATTCATACATGAATTTATGTTGCCCATCACTAAAGTGTGTACTAATGTCTGTCTATGAGCACGAAGCTATACTCCAGATGCAGTGGGTTTGCTTCTCGGAAGGTAAGGCCTTCAGTCATGAGGACGTCTTCAGACAAATATGTAACATTCTACTACGGTTCGACACTGTACTTTAATAATCATACAGTGAATTAAGTTGTCTATTGCCAATACTGTACAGCATATTTACTCCCGCAGTACCTGGATTGACTTTCCGAATCACAGGATAGGTGCAGTTATTACTTAGCCGTTCATCTCTCACAGAGGGTGGTAACGTTCTCGAGCGGTTTCACCCTCGATGTTCTAATTCATACATGAAATATATGTGCCTGAAGCTAAAATATATGCAAATTTGTTTGTCTGGGCACATAGTTATACTCTCGATAAAGCGGGTTAACTTCTCCGACGGTAAGACCGACGGTTAAAAGTTTGTCTTCATTCAAATTGTTTACGTTATACATTACTTGACACCGTACGTTAATATTTATACCGCGAACTAATGTGTCTATACATAATACTTTTGAGCGGATTTACTCCTGGAATGCCTCGTTTTACTCTCGGAATCACAGGATTGGTGATGCTATTGGCTCAGCAGTGCGACTCTCAGTGGCGGTGGTTTCGTTCTCGATTGGCTTGGCCCTTGATATTGCAATTCATACGTGAAGACAACTGTTCCGCCTGCTTAAATGTATGCTAACTTCAACCACTGAACACCATGTTATACACTCCGTACCTCGTGTTAGGCTTTCGATGAGTAAAGTCTTCCGTAAAACGTTTGAGTTTGTACGAATGAGTAGCGTTATACAGCAGATTGACTCTATACCGTAATATTCATACCGTGAATTAAGGCGTCAATTGCCGATACTGTTCAGCAGATTTACTCCTGGCATACCTGGTTTGACTCTCGGAATCGCAGGATATGTGAAGCTATTGACATAGCCGTTCGCCCCACAAAGAAGATGGTAACCATCCCGAATGATTCAATTCTCGATCTTCTAATTAATACATGCAATTATGGTGCCTGTCACTAAAATGTATAATCATTTGTGTTTCTGTGAACGAACTTATACTCTCCGCATGGAGGGATAGGTTCTCCGACGGTAAGGCCTTCCGTAAAATGTTTGACTCTATACTAATTGGTAACGTACTGCAACTGTTTGATACTATACTTTAATATTTATAACGTGAAATAGCGTGTCCAGTCCCACTACTGCACTGCGGGTTTAGTCGCGGAATACCTACCATAGGATTGGTGAAGGTATTCGCGTAGCTGCACGACTTTCAAATCTGGTGATATCGTTCTCAAACGGATTGACTCGCGATCTACTTATGTATACATGATAATAACGCGCCCATCTGCTATAATGTGTACAAATTTGAGCACGTGAATTCTGAGCAAGACAATCGCTACAGCGGATTTGATTCTCGGAGGGTATGTTATTCGGTATAAAGAATAACTTTGTAGCAGTTTATAATTTTCACCGAAAGTTTGAATCTCTACCTTAATTTTCAGATAATGAATTATGGTGTCTATTGAATCTAATGTTCAGCGGATTTACTCCCTCAATTCCTGGTTTCACTGTCGGAATCACGGGGTAAGTGAAGCTCGTTACTAAGCAGTGCGAGTTCCAAAGATGGTGGTAACGTTCTGGAATA
>NIJG01000100.1:23347-47354 GCA_002201625.1 Euglossa dilemma | reverse complement strand
TTAATTCGTACATGAAATTAAGGCCGCTACTAAAGTGTATACTAACTTTTTCTCTGAACACGAAGTTATACTCTCGACACTGCGGGTTGGGTTCTCGGGTGGTAAAGTATTGGGTAAAAAGCATGACATTATGCTACATGGTAATGTTGCCCGACGGATTGGCCTTCAACCTGAATATTCATGCAGTGAATTAAGCTGTCTATAGCCATTTCTGTTCGCTGTAGTTAATCCCGGAATACCTGGTTTGACTCTCGCTATCACAGGATGGGTGAAGCCATTGTGTTACTTGCGCGACCCTAAAAAAAGGTGGCAACGTTCTCCAACGGTTTGGCATGAGATTTCTTATTCATACATGAAATTAAGGTGCTCGTCACTAAAATTTATAATGGTTCGCTTCTGCGATCACGAATTTTTGCTCTCGATACAACGGGTTAGACAGTCGGAGTGTAAGGTCTTCGGAAATACTATAGAATTTATATAAATTCGTAACGTTCTCAAACGGTCTGACGCTGTATATGTAATACTCGAACCGGGAATTAAGGTGCCTGTTACCAATATTGTGCTGCGTGCTTACTCCAGGAATGCCTGGTTTGACTCTCGGTATCACAGGATATGTGAAGCTACTGAGATTTATCGTTTCGACCCATAAAGAAGGCGGTAGCGTGCCCGATCCAATTGATACTCGATCTTCTAATATATACATGAAATTATGGTCCCAGACACTAAAATGCTTACGAATTTGCTTTTCCGAACCCGAAGTTATACTCTGGATACAGCGGGTTACTTCTCGGAGGTAAGGCTGTCTGTGAAGAGATTGACACTGCACCAATACGTACCGATCTACGACAGTTTGAATTTGTACTTTAATATTTGTACTGCACAATAGAGTGTATAAGGCCAATACTGTAGAGCGGACCTACTCCCGGAATACCTAGCTTGACTTTCGGTATCAAATGATAGGTGAAGCTATTGACTTTGCCGTCGACTCTCAAAGAAGGCGATAAAGTTCCACGACAGTTCGTCCCACGATTTTCCATTTCATATATGAAATCAGGTTGCCCGTCAATAAAATGTATACTATTGAGTTTCACAGAGCACGAGAATATACTTTCGATACAGCGAGTTTGGTGCTCGGAAGGTAAGGGTTACGGTAAATGTTTTACTCTATAACAATATGTAGGGTACTAAAACGGTATGACTCTCTACATTCATATTCATACGGTGAATTATGATGTCTACTGCCAATACTCTACAGCATATTTACTTCCGAAATACCTGGTTGAACTCACGGAATCACAGGATTGGTGACGCATTGAATTATCTGTGCTACTCTAAGAGATGGTGGTAACGATCTGGAACGGTTTAACCACCGATATTCTAATCAATACATTAAATTAAGGTACCCCATCTGATACAAGTGTTCATGTACTTATAGAAAAATCGACAGTCAGACCGTTCGGGAACGCTACCACCTTCTTTAAGAATTGAACGGCAAAATCAGTAGCTTCGCCGATCTTGAGATGCCTAGAGCTAAACCGGGTATTCTAGGATTTAATCCGCTGAATAGTATTGGTAATAGACACCTTAATTCACGGTTTGAATATTAAAATAGGACGGCAAACCGTTTGAGATCGTTGCGAATTAATATACAGTCAATCTCCTTCCCGAGGGCCTTGTCCACCGAGAACCTAATCCGCCGTATCGAAAGTATAATATCGCGTTCAGAGAATCATATTAGTTATTATTTTATTGACGGGTATTCTTGTTTCATGTATGAATTAGACGATCGAGGGCTAAAGGTTTCGAGAACGTTAACATCGTCTTTGACAGTCGATCAGTTATATCAATACCCTCAAGTTTCCTGCGATTCCGATTGTCCAACGAGGTACTCCGAGAGTAAATACCCAGTACAATATTGGCAACAGGAACTTTAATTCGCGGCATGAATATTATAGCAGACCGTCATACTGTTATAAGATGTTACCTATTCCTATAAAGTCAAACCTTTTCGGATGGCATTACCTTCCAAGATGCTGACTCGCTGTATCGAGATTATAACTTCGTATTGAGGGGATCGTTGCCACCTTCATTAACAGTCGAACGGCTAAGTTAAAAGCTTCACCTGTCCCGTGATCGCATGTGTCAGACCAGGTAATCCGCGTCTAAACCTGCTGTGCAATATTGGTATTAGACACGCAATTTGACGGAATGAATATTAGAGATCACAGTCAACGCGTTGTAGATCGTTACCGATTGCTCTATAGTCCGACTTTTTAAAGCAGGCCTCATTTTCCGAGAAAATAACTGAGTATGACTTCGTGGTTAGAGAGGAAAATTGTTATACATTTTAGTGACGGTCACCTTGACTTCATGTACGAATAATAAGTTCGAGCGTCAAGCCTTCCGCGAACGTTACCATCCTCATTGAGAATCGGACGGCTACGGCAATAGCTTCACCTATCCTGTGTTCCCGAGAGCCAAACCAGGTATTCCGGGACTATTTAAGCTGTACACTATTGGTATTACGCACGCTGTTTTGACGGTATCAACATTAAAGGGCAGAGTCCAACCTTTGTCGAACGTTACGTATTGGTATAGAGTCAAACTTTTTACCGAAGGCCTTACCATCAGAGAAGATAATCCGTTGTATCGAAAGTCTAACTTCCTGTTCAGTGAAGCAAAATAGTAAGCATTTTAGCCGACGGGCACCACATATTCCTGTATGAATTAGAAAATCAGGGGTCCAAACCGTCCGAGATCGTTGCCATCTTCTGTGAGAGACGAACGGCTAGGTCAATGACTTCACGTATCCTGCAATCCGAGAGTCATATCAGGTAATACGCTAGTAAATCCGCTAAACAGTATTGGCAATAGATACCATATCTCGCAGAATGAATGTTAAAATAGAGCGTCATGCCACGTGAGAACGATACTAATTGCTTTAAAGGCAAACGTTTTAACGAATGACATATCATCCGAGGAGCTAACCCGCCGTATCGGGAGTGTAACTACATGTTTAGGGAAACACATTGGTATGCAATTCAGTGCCATCAACTTAAACTCATGTATGCATTATAAATTCGAGCGTCAAACACTTCGAAAACGTTACCACCTTCTGTTGAGTCGAACGGCTAAGAAAATACCTTCACATATCCTGTTATTCCGAAAGACAAACCAGATATTCCGAGAGTAAATGCACAGTACAGTATTGGCAACAGACACCTCAATTCGCGGTTTGAATATTAAAGTAGAAAGTCAATCCGTCGGAGAGCAGTACCAAATGGTACAGAGTCATGCTTTTTACCGAATAAATTACCTTCATAGAACCTAACCCGCTATAGCGAATGTCACGCTTGCTGTTCACCGATACCAATTAGTAGATATTATAGCAGAGACACACCTTATTATCATACATGAATTATAAAATCGAGTGTCAAACCGTTCCAGATCGTTCCCACCTTCTTTGGGAGTCAACGGTCTGTGCCAATAGCCTCACCTGTCGTGTGGTAGCGAGAGTCTAACGTGGTATTGAAGGAGTAAAACCGCTGAACACTACATTCAATGGACATCTTAGTTCACAATCTGCAAATTAAGGTAGAAATTCGATCTGTTGGTGAACATTATAAATTGGAATAAAGTCATTGTTTATACTGAATACCTTACCTTCCGAGAACCCATCCCGCTGTAGACATTCGCATGCTTAGTGTTCATCGGAACAAATGATTTGCCATTTTGGCAGACGGACAGCTTATTTTCATGTATGAATAGGTCGATGGAGGGGCAAACCATGCGAGAACGTTGCCACCTTCGTCGATGGTCCAACCGCCAAATCAATAGATACACCTATCCTGTGATTCCGAGGGTGAGACCACGTATTCCGCAAGTGAGTCTTCAGTGCAGTATTACCAGTGGACACGTTCATTCACGGTTCGAATATTAATGTGCAGCGTTAAATCTTTATCGAATGTTACATATTGGTATAGCGTCAAACATTCTACCGAAGACATTACTCTCCGTTATCCTAACCGGCTGTATCGATATTCTAAATTCTTCTTCTTGGAAACAACCTATTATTCCTTTTAATGACGGGCACCTTAGCATCGTGTATGAATTAGAAGATCGTATGTCAATCCGTTCGAGAACCTTATCGCCTTGTTTGGGAATCGAACGGATAAGTCAGTAGTTTCACGTATCCTGTTATCCCGAAAGTCAAACCAGGTATTCCGGGAGTAGGTCATCTGTACAGTATTGGCCTTATACACCCTATTGTACGGTATAAATATTAAAGTACAAATGTAAGCCGCCGTAGAACATTACGTATTGGCATAATGTCAATATCTTCACAGGAAGCCTTACCTTCGAGAAGCAACCTCCTGTATCCCGAGAATAAATTCGTGTTCGGTGAAGAAAATTCGAAAACATTTTAGTAACGGGCACCTTAATTTCATGTATCAATTACAAAGGTGAGAGTCAAACAGTTCGAGAACGATACCAACTTCAATGAGAATAGAACGGCTAACTCAATAGCTTCACCTATCCTGTGATTCGGAGTGTCAAACCAGGTATAACCGGAGTGAATCTGCTGAATCGTGTTGGCAATAGACACCTTAATTCATAGTTTGAATATTAATGTAGAGCGTCGATCCGTTTGAAAACGTTAGAAGTAGGCATAACGTCATACTTATTACCGCAGACATTACACTCCGAGAACCTATCACGCCGTATCGAGCGTATAAACTTCGTGTTCAGAGAATGAAACTAGACTACATCCTAGTGTCGCGCACCTTAATTTCATGTCCGAATCAGCAAATCAAGTGTCAAACCGATCGCGTACAGTACCACCTTCGCTGAGAGTCGAACGGCTAAGTTAACAGCTTCACCTGTCCTGTGATTCTACGAGTCAAACCATGTGGTCCGCGTCTAAACCCGCTGTGCAGGATTGGCATTACACTCCCCATTTCAGAGGATGAATATTGAAGTGCAGTGTCAATCCGTTGTTGAATGATACTTATATGCATATAGTCAAACTTCTTACCGAAGGCCTTACCATCCGAGGATCTAACCCGATGTATCAAGAGCACAACTTCGTGTACATAGGAGAAAGTGTACATTTAAGTGACGGGCACCTTAAATTCATATATGAATTTGAAGATCGAGGGTTAATGCGTTCGAGAACGTTATCACCTTATTTGAGGTTCGAACAGCTGAGTCAGTAGATGCACATATCGTATGATTCCGAAAGTTAATCCAAATACTCCGAGAGTAAATGCGGTGTACAGTATCGGCAATAGATACCTCAATTCACGGTTTTAATATTAAAGCAGGCCGTCAGGCCGATACTAGAATATTACCTGTTCGTATAGGGTCAAACTTCTTACAGAATGCCTAACCCTCCGAAAAAATGACCCGCACTATCGTGGGTATAACTTCGTGTTCAGAGAAGGAAATCATTATACATTTCAGTGACTGGAACCTTAAATTCATGTATGAATTGGAAGATCGAGGGTCAATGCATTCGCGAGCGTTATTACCTTCTGTGATAGTCGAACAGCTAAGTCAATCGCATCATGTATCCTGTGATTCCGATAGATAATCCAGGTATTCTGGGAGTCATTCCGCAGAAGACTGTTTGCAATGGACTCCTTACTTCACGGTTTGAATATTAATGTACAGAATCTGACCCTTGTAGAACGTTACCCATTAGTATAATGTCAAAATTCTTACCGACGGACATACCCTCCGTGAACTTAACCCGGAGTATCGAATGTTTATCCTTGAGTACAGAGAAACGAACTACTTTACATTTTAGTGAGTAGCGCCTCAGTATCACACATGAATTCGGAGATCGCGGATCAAACCGCTCGAGAGCGTTACCACCTTCTGTGAAAGTCGAACGGCTAAATCAATAGCATTATATATCCTGCGATTCCGAGAGCCAAGGTAAGAAATTCGGGATTAAATTCGCTGAAAACTAATGGTAATAGTCAACTTAATTCACGGATTGAATATTAAGATACAGAGTCTCTCCCTTGTAGATCGTTATATATTGGTTTAATGTCAAAAGTCTTACAGATGACCATACCCCCCAAAAACCTAACCCGCAGCATCCAGAGTATATCCTCGCGATCAGAGGTGCTAAGTAGAATATATTATAGTACCGGGCAGCTTAATTTCATATACGCGTCAGCAAATCAAGTGTTAAGCCGTTTGCGAACGATACCACCTTCTTTGAGAGTCGAACGGCTGAGTAAATCGCTTCACCTATCCTGTTATTCCGAGAGTCAAACCTGGTATATCTGGAGTAAGTCCGCTGAACAATATTGGCAAAAGATACCTAAATTCACGATATGTATATTACAGTAGAAGGCCGGTCCGTTGGAGAACATTACCAATTGCTGTAGAATCAATCTTTCTACCGAATACATTACGATTCAATAACCTAATGGACTCTAGCGAGTGTCACGCTTAGTGATCACGGAAAAAAATTAGTGGACACTATAGCAGATGCACAGTTTATGTATATAAATTAGAAGATCGAGTGTAAAACCGTTCGAGAATGATACCATCATCTTTGGGAGTCGAACGGGTAAGTCAATAGCATCACCTGTCCTGCGATTCCGAGTGTCAAACTAGGTATTCCAGTAGTAAATCCGCTGTACAGTATTGGCAAGAGACACCCTATTCCACGTCATATATATTAAACTATAGAGGAAAACCGTTGGGGAACATAACCAATTTGTTGAAAGTCAAACTTCTCACCGGACATCGTACCTTCCGGGAACATAACCGGTTCGCTATATCGGGGGTATAACTTCGTGATCAGAGACACAAATTAGTATTCATTTCAGGGACTGGCACGTTAATTTCATCTATGAAATATGAAGATCGAGGTTCAATGCGTGCGAGAACGTTTCCACCTTCTTTGAGGATCGGTCGCCTAAATCGATAGCGACACCTACCCGTTGATGCCGAATGTCAAGCCCGGTATGCCGGGTGTAAATCCGCGGTACAGTTTCTGCCCTAGGCACCTTAATTCACGAATTAAATATTGAAGTAGAGAGTTGTATTGTTTGCGAACGTTACATATTCGTATAAAGTCATTCTGTTTACCGAATACTTTACATTCCGTGATCCTAACCCGTTGTAGCGAGTGTCTTGCTTAATATTCACGGAAAAAAAATTAGCAGACATGATAGCAGACGGGCAACGCATTTTCATGTATTAATAGCAAAATGGAGAGTCATACAGTTAAAAAACAATACCACCATCTGTGTGAGAGGATCGGCTAAGTCAATAGCTTCACCTGTACTGTGATTCAGAGAGTCAAACCAGGTATTCCGGGAGTAAATCCGCTGACGAGTATTGACATTGCACACCCTTCTTCACACTACAAATACCAAAGTACGGAGTCAATCTGTTTGAGAATGATACAAATTGGAATAAAGTCAAACGTTTTACTGAATCCCTTACACTCCGAAAGCCTAATCCATTATATCGAGAGTATGGCTTCATGTTCAGAGAAACAAATTAGTTTACATTTTAGTGACGGCCACCTTAACTTCATCTATGAGTTATGTGATGCCGCCTTGTTTGAAAGTCGACCGGATATGTCAGTAATTTCATGTATCCTGTAATCACGAATGTCAAACCTGGTATTCCTGAAGCAGGTCCACTGTACTGTATTGGCCTTATACAACCTATTGCACGGTATAAATATTAAAGTACAGATTCAAACCGTCGTACATCGTTTCGTCATTGTATACTGTCAATCACTTGACAGATAGCCTTGCCATCAAGAAGCTACGCCGCCGTATCGAGAGTATAACTTCGTGTTCAGAGGGACAAACTTGTGTACTTGTTAGTGACACGCACCTCAATTTCACGTATGAAATAGGAGATCGAACGTCATGCAGCTTGATAACGTTACCACTTATTTTTGGTGTTGTAAAGCTCAATCAATAGCTCCATCCATAATGTGATTCCGCGAGCTAAATCTGGTATTCCGGTTGCAAATCCGCTGTACAGCATTGGCAATTATCAACCTAATTTACAGTTTGAATATTAAAGTAGAAGGTCAATTCTTCGGAAAACATTTCCAAATTGTATAAAGACAAACTGTTACCGGAAACCGTGCATTCACGGATATATCCCACTGTAGCGAGTGTCATGCTTAGAGCTCACGGGAACAAATTATTAGGCATTGTAGCAGAAGCACACCTTATGTTCTGGTATGAACGGAATAGTCTAGAGTCAAGGCCAACGAGAACGATCCCACCTTCCTTGACAGTCGAACATCTAATATCCTCACCTATCCTGCTATTCCTATAGTCAAGCCAGGTATTCCGGGTGTAAATCCGCTGAACATTATTGGTATCGTACACCCTCATTCATGGTATTCATATTAGAGTACACAGTCAATCCGTTGCACGACTTTACCTATTGGTGTAGAGTCAAGTTATTAACCGAAGGCTATACCTTCCGAGATGTTAACCCGATGTATCGAGAGTATAACTTCGTACTGAGGGTAGCAAATTAGTATCCACGTTAGTGACGTGCACTTTAGTTTCATGCAGGAATTTGAAGATGGAGTGCAAAACCGATTGAGAACGTTACCACCTCCTTTGTGAGTGGCGCAGCTAAGTCAATAGCGTCACCTGTTCTGTGATTCCGAGAGTCACACCAAGTATTGAAGTAGTGAAAGTGCTGTACAGTACTGGCAATAGGCAATTTATTCGACTTTATAAATGTTAAGCTATAGAGTCAAACCGATGTAGAACGTTACTTAATGGTTTAGTGTCAATCTTTTTACCGCGGGCATTACGCTGCGAACAGCTACACCGCTGTATCGAGGGTATAACTTCATGTTCAGAGAAACAAACTACTATTCCTTTTAGTGATGGGCACCGTAATTTCATATCAGAATCTAATGTTCAGTATGGGCATTAGCCACACTATTTCAGGGCATAGATATAAAAGTACACAGTCAAACCGTTGTAGCACGTCACCTATTGGTATAGAGTAATGCTTATAACCGAATCCCGTATCTTCCGAGATGCTGGCCCGCCGTATCGAAATTATAACTTTATGATCACAGAATTACATTAGTATTCATTTCAGCGATAGGTATGATAATTTCATGTATGACTTAGAAGATCGAGGATCAAACCGTTCGTTCGGGAGCGTTACCACTTTCTGTGAGAGACGAACGGCTAAGTCAATAGCTACACCCATCCAGTTATTCGTAGAGGCAGACCAGGTACTCCTGGAGTGAGTGCGTGGAACAGTTTTGGCAACAGACACCTTAATTCTCACCTTAATTCACGGTTTAAATATAAAAATAGAGCAACAAACCGTATGACAACGTTACCAATTGCTATAAAGTCAAACTCTTTACCGAAGACCATACCCTCCGAAAAACTAACCCGCTGCATCGAGGAGTATATATTCGTGATTAGAGAAACACTGTAGTATACAATTTAGTGACGACACCATAAATTCATGTATGAATTAGAAGATCGAGGGTCAAACCGTTCGAGAACGTTACAACCTTCTGAGTGAGACGAAAGGCTAAGTCAACAGCTCTCCGATCCTGTGATTCCGAGAGTCAAACAGGTATTCCCGGAGAAATCTGCTGATCAGTATGGGGATTAGATACGCCATTTTACGGTATAAATATTAGAGAACAGTGTCAATTCTTTGAAGAACGTTACCTATTACTGTGGTCTTAAACTTTGCATCCAAGGCCTAACCTTACGAGAATTTAACCCGCTGCAACGAGAGTATAACATCGTGTTCAGAGCAGCAAATGAAATTGAATATTAGGGACGGGCAACTTAATTTCATGTACGAATAAGAAGATCGGGAGTCAATCTGTCCGAGAACGTTACCACCTTCTCCGAGAGTCGAACGGCTATATCAATAGCCTCACCTATCCAGTGATTCCGAAAATGAATCCAGGCATTACGGGCGTAAATTCGCTGAAATGTAGAGGCAATAGACTCCTCTATTCGCGGTATGGCCATTAAAGTATAGAGTTAAACCGTCGGAGAACATTACTTATTGATTTACTGTCAAACTTTTAACCAAAAACCTTAACTTCCGAGAAGCCAACCCGCTGTATAGAGAGTATAACTTCGTATGCAGGGAAACCAGCTAGTATACATTTTACCCACAGGCACCATAATTTCAGGTACGGCCTATAAAGATCGAGGATCAATCCGTTCGAAATCGATACCGCCCTCTTTGAGAGTAGAACGGCAAGGTAAATATCTTCGCCTATACTTTGATTCTGAGAGTCAAACCAGGTAATCCGGGAGTTAATCCACTAAACAGTACTGGCAATTGCCACCTTAAGTTATAGCATGGATATTAATGTAGTGAGTCGAACCGTTAGAAAACATTACCAATTCGTATAAAGTCATTTCTTTCACCGAATTCCTTACCTTCCGAGAACCAATCCCGCTGCAGCGAGTGTCTTGCTTAATGCTCACGGAAACAAACTAGTAGTGATTTTAGTAGACGGATACATTTTTCATGTATGAACAAGAAGATCGAGGGTCAATCAGTCCGTAAACGGGACCACACTCTTCGCTAGTCGAACTCCTTAGTCAATAGCTACACGTATCCTGTGTTAACGAAGGTCAGATCCGGTATTCCGGGTGTCAGCCCACTGTATTGAAATGGCAGTGGACACCATGCTTCCAGGTTTGAATATTAAGATAGAGAGTCAAACCATCGAAGAGCATTACCAATTGGGATGAAGTCATACGTTGTACCGAATGCCATACCTTCCGCAAAAATATCCCACCGTATGAAGAGTATAAGTTCGTATTCCGAGAAGCAAAGTAGTGTACAGTTTTGTGGAGGGCACCTTAATATCATGTATGAATAAGACGATCGAGAGTCATTCCGTTTGTGGACGCTACAACCCTTCCAGGGAATCGTAAAGTTACGGCAATAGCTTCACCTACGCTGTGATACCGATGGTCCGACCATGTACTCCGGGAGCCAATCCACAGTGCAGTATTACCAATTGACGCGATAATTCAGGATGTGAAAATTAATGTAGGGCGTCGGACCGTTGTTGAACCCTACCAATTCGAATATATACAAAATTTATAACGAAAACTTTACATTGCGTGAACATAACGAGCTGTAGCAAGTGTCTTGCTTAGTGTTCACGGGAATAAATTAGTAGACATTTTATCAGGCGGACGCTTTAATTTCATGTATAGACTAGAAGATCGAGTGTCAAGCCGTTCGAGAACGTTACCACCTTCTTTGTGAGTCGAACGGACAAGTCAATAACTTCTCATATCCTGTGATCCGAAAGGCATATCATCCATGCCGGGAGTAACTCCGCTGAACAGAATTGGAAACAGACACCTTAATTCACGGTTTGATTATTAACGTAATGCGTCAAACCGTTGCAGAACGTCACCTATTCGTATAAAGTCATTCTTTTTATCGAATGCCATACCTTCCAAGAAGCTAACTCGCTGTAGCGAGTTTCTTACTTAATGCTGACGGAAACAAATAAGTAACCATGATAGCAAACGGACACGACACTTTTCTGTACAAATATAAAAATCGAGAGTCAAATCGTTACAGAATGGTTCCACTTTCATTTGGAGTCGAAACCCTAAGAGACAGCTTCATCTATCCTGTGATTCCGAGAGTCAACCAGGTATTGCAGGTGTAAATCCGCTGAATAGTATTGGCAATAGACACCTTAATTCACGGTTTGAATATGAATGTACAGCGTCAAATTCTTTGAGAACGCTTCCAATTCCTGTAAAGTCAAATGTTTTTCCGAAAATTTTACACTCCGAAAAACTAGATCGCTGTATCGAAAGTATAACATCGAGTTCAGTTTCACAAATTAGTATACGTTTTAGTGACGAGCACCGCAATTTCATGTATGTATTAGGAGATCGAATGTCAAACCGTTCCATAACGTTAGCACCTTCTTTGAGAGTCGCACAGCTAGGTCATCAGGTGCACCTATCCAGTGATTCTAAGTGTCAAGACATATATGGCGGCAGTAAATCCGCCGATCAGTATTGGCAATAGACCCATTATTTCATGGTTTGCATATTAAAGTAGGGCGACAAACTGGTTGAGAACGATACTATTTTGTATAAATTCATTCCTTTTACACAATTCCTTATCTTCAGAGAAACTGACTCGCTGTGTCGAGAGTATGACTTCGTGTTCGTGGAAGCTAATTAGTATACATTATAGAGACGGCACCTCATTTTCATGCATGAATCGCAAAATCGGGAATCAAACCGTTCGAGAGCGTTACCACATACCTTTTGAATCGAAGGGATAAGTCATTAGCTTCACCTATACAGTGATTCGCAGAGTCAAACCAGGTACACCTGGAGTACATCCGCTGAAGATTACTGTGAATGGACACCTTCGATCACGGTTTGAATACTAAAGTAGAGCCTCAAACCATTGGAGAACGTTACCAATTGTTATAAGGTCAAACATCTTGCCGAAGGCCGTATCATCCGTGAAACTCATAACCTTCACCGATAGTGTAACATTGTGTTCAGAGGATCAAATTAGTATACACAGTATTGGCAATAGACACCCTAATTCACGGTTTGAATATTAAAATGAGGCGTCANGACCTTAATTTCATTATGAATATGAAGATCGAGGGTCAACCCGTTTGAGAAGTTTACCACCCTCTTTGAGAGTCGGTCGGTTAAGTATATTACTTCACCTCTCCTGTGAGTCCGAGAGTTAAATAAGGTAATCTGGCGAGAAAGTCTGTTGAAGTTTATTGGCAATTGGCAGCTTACTTCACGGTATGAATATTAACCTAGACAGTCAAACCGTTCGAGAACGTTATCACATCTGTCAGAGACGATCTGTCACGGAAATAGCTTCACATATCCTGTGATACCGAAAGTCAAACCATGTATTCCGGGTGCAAATCTGCTGAAAAGTATTGGCAATAGTTACCTTAATTCAAGGTATGATTACTATTCTAAAGCGTCAAATCATTATAGAACGTTACCTATTCGTATCAAGTCATTCTTTCTACCGAATAGCTTACCTTCCGCGAACCGACCGCGCCGTAGCGATTGTGTAGCGAAATGTTCATAGAATCAAATTAGAAGACATGTTAGCAGATGAACACCTCATTTTCATGTATAAAAAGCAAAATGGAGTGTCAAGCAGTTAGAAAACGATACCACGTTCTTTGCCAGTCGAACGGCGAAGCCAGTAGCTTGAAGTACCATGTGATACCGAGAATCAAGTAATGTGTTCCGCTAGTAAATCGACTGAAGAGTATTGGCACTTGACACCATAATTCACGGTTTGAATATTAAAACAGATCGTAAAACCGTTTGAGAGCGTTACCAATTGGAATAAAGTAAAACGTCTTACCGAAAACCTTACATTCCGCGAACCTCTCTGGCTGTATCAAGAGTATAACTTCGTGATCAGAGATGTAAATTAGTATACAATTTACAGACGGGCAGTTTAATTTCACGTATGAAATACTGGATCGGGGGTCAATCCATTCGAGAATGTTACCATCTTCTTTGAGAGTGGCTCAATTATGTCACTAGCTTCACCTTTCTTGATATTCCGATTGTCAAACCAGGTATTCTGGGAGAAAATCCGCTAAACAGAATTGGCATTAGACGTCTGAGTTCAGGGTATGAATATTAAAGTAGAGAGACAATCCGTTAGAGAGCTTTACTAATTGGCATAAAGACATACATTTTACCAAAGGCCTTGCCTTCCACGGAACACACCGATATCAACGAGGGTATAACTTCTTGTAGGGTGAAAGATATTATTCTTCATTTCAGTTAGGGGCACCTTGACTTCGTGTTCGAATTAGAAGATCGATGGACAAACCTTTCGATAACGTTACGACCTTCTTTGAGAGACGAAATGCTGAGTTCATAGTTTCAACTATCCTGTGGTTCCGAGATACACACTGGGTATATCCGGAGTCAATCCGCTGTACACTATTGGCAATGGACACATTAATTCATGGTTTCAATATTATAGTAGATCGTGAAACCGGTTGAGAAAGTTTCCAGATGGTATAATGTCAAACTCTTTACCGAAGACATTACCTTCCGAGAACCTAATCCGCTGTGTCAACAGTATAACGTCGAGATCACAGACACAAAGTAGTATACATTATAGTAACGGGCACCCTAATTTCATGTGTATATTATATGAACTCGTGTCAAACCGTTCCAGAACGTTACCACCTTCATTGCGAAATCGTACATGTATCACAATAGCTTCACCTATAGTTATAATGCCGAGCGTCAAGGCTGGAATTTCAGGAGTGTAACCGCTGAGCAGTATTAGCAATAGACACCTAAATTCACGTTATGAATATTCATGTAGCGAGTCAAACCGTTGGAAAACGTTATCAAATTGTATAAAGTCAAACTTTTTCCGGTTACCTTGCCTTCCAAGAACCAAACCCGCTGAAGCGACAGTTACAATTAGTGCACACGGAAACAAATTAGTAGACATTTTAGCAGGCGGTCATTTTTAGGTATGAATATATTAATCGGGAGCCTAACGGTTCGAGAACGTGACCACCTTCTCTGAATTCGAATGGCTAAGTACATAGTCCCACTTCTCCTGCGGTTCCGATAGACAAATCCGTTATTCCGGGAGTAAATCAGCTGAACAGTATTGGCAATAGACACCATAATTCACGGTTTGAATATTAATGTAGAGCGTCAAACCTGCTGAGAGCGTTACATATTTGCATAACATAAAACGTTTTACTGAAGTCCTTACCTTTCACAATCCCGACCGGCATCATCCAGAGTATAAGCTCGTGTTCATAGAAAGGAACCAGTATTCATTTCAGTGACGGGCACCTTAACAACATGTATGCCTTACAAGATTGATAGACAAACCGTTCGATACCGTTACGACGCTCCCTGAGTGTCCAACGGATAAGTCTGTAGCTTCACATATTCTGTCATCCCGAGAGTCAAACCCGGTATTCCTGGAATAAGTCTATAGATCAGTATTTGCAATAGAGACTCTAATTCACGGTCTGAATATTAATGTAGAGCCTCAAACCGTTTGAAATCTTTATGAATTTCTATAAAGTGAACCGTTTTACCGAAGACCTTAACCCCGAAAAACTAACCCGCTGTATCGAGATTATAACATCATGTTCAGTCGCACGAATTAGTATACGTTTTAGCGACGAACACATTAATTTTATAATAATTAATATAATTAATATTATATTAATTTTAATTTTCTATGAATAAGAAGACCGATTATCAAACCGCTCGAGACCGTGTCTACCTTCTATGTGATTCGAACTGCTATGTGAATAGCGTCACATATCCGGTGCTTGCGAGAGTCATAGCAGGTATTCGTGGAGCAGATCCGCTGAAGATTATTGGCAATAGGCACCTTATACACGGCTTGAATATTGAAGCGGGCCGTCACACCTTCGTAGATCGTTACCACTTCCCATAAGGTCAAACGTTTTGCCGATGACCGTACCATAGAAGGTGGTAACGGTCTTGAACGGTTTAACCCTCGATGTTCTAATTCATACATGATATTATGGTGCTCGTGATTGAAATCAATACAAATTCCTTTCTCTGAAACCGAATTTAAACCCACGATACAGCGGGATATGTTCCCGGAAGCTAAGGTTGCGATACATATCTTGGCTCTCGGAATCACAGGATATGTGGTGTTATTTGCTTATCCCTTCGTCACTCACAGAGGTCGTAACGTTCTCCAACGGGATGACCCACGATCTTCTGATTAATATATGAAACTAAGGTACTCGTCTCTAAAATGTATACTAATTTGCTTCTCGAGCCATGAAGTCATACTCTCGGTACAGCGGGTTAGCTTCTCGGATGGTATGGCCACAAGTGAAAAGTTTGACACTATACCAATAAGAATCGTTATTTAGAGCTTTGACCCTTTACCTTATTATTCATTAGGTGAGATAAGGTGTCTATTCCCAATTCTGATCATCGGATACACTCCCGGAATACCTGGTTTGAGTCTAGGATTGGTGAAACTATTGAATAGCTGTGCCACACTCAAAAAAGGTGGCAGCGTTCCCGAGCGGTTAGACACTCTAACTTCTGACCCATACACGAAGATGTGGCTCGCGTCGCTGAGATGAATTCTAATTTCGTGTTCTGATAGCCGTGTCATATTCTCGACAAGGCGGGTAAGTTTCTCGGAGGGTTAGGTATTCTGTAAGGAGTTGGTCCCTGAATCACTTTCCATCGGAAAGTGAGGCCTTCGGTAAAACGTTTGACTACATTGCAGTAGGTATCGTATCTAGATCGGTTTGACTCTGGACATTAATATTGATACCGTGAAATAGGGTGTATGATGCCAGTATTGCTCAGCCCACTTACTCCCGCAATAACCGGTTTGACTCTCAGAATCAGAGGATAGGTGTAGATATTAACTTTGTTGTGCGTCTCTCGAAGGAGGTGGTAACGTTTTCGAAAGTTTTGACCATCGACCTTCCAATTCATACATGAAATTAATGTTCCGTCACTATAATTTAAACAGATATGTTTCTAAGAACCCGAAGATATACTTTCGATGTGGCGGATTAAGTTCTCGAATGGTAAGGTCTTCGGTAAGAGGAATGACTATATTCATATTGTTAGCGATACACGTTCTTACACTGTACATTATCATTCATACCGTGAATTAATTTGTCTAGTGCCAAGACCGTTCAGCGGCATTACTCCCGGAATACTCCCTGGTTTGACTCTTGGAATCACAGAATGGGTGGAGCTATACACTTAGTTGTGCGTCCCTCAAGAATGGTAGTAACGTTCTCGAACGGTTCGACACTCGATCTTCTAATTCATACATGAAATTATGGTTCTCATCACTAATATGTATACCAATGTGTTTCTCTGATGAAGATGTTATACTCTCGATACAGATGTTTTCATTCTCGACAGGTAAGTGTTTCGGAAGAAGGTTTAACTATATACAAATAGGCAACGCTCTACAATGGTACGACGGTCTGCTTTATAATTCATTCCGAGAATTAGGGTGTCTCTTGCCAACGCTGTACGGGTCATTCACACCGTGAGTACCTAGTCTGACTCTCAGAGTCCTAGGATACGTGAAGCTATTAACTTAGCCATACGAATCCCACAGAATGTGGTACCATTCGCGAGTGGTTTGACTCTCGATTTTGCTATTCAGAAATGAAAATAAGATCTCCTTCTGCTAAAATATCTACTAATTTGCTTCCGTGAGCACTAAGCAAGGCACTCGCTGGAACGAGGGTTATGTTCTCGGAAGGTAAGTTATTGGGTAAAAAGAATGACTTTATAACATTTGGGAATGTTCTTCGAAGGTTTGGCTCTCTACTTTAATATTCGTACCGCCTGTTGATGTGTCTGTTGCAAATAGTTTTCTGTGGACTTAATCTCGGAATACCTGGCTTGTCGCTCGGTATTGCAGGATTGCTGAACATATTGACTTAACCGTTCGACTCTCACATGCGGTGGTAACGATCTCGGACGGCTTAACCCTCGATCTTCTAATTCGTCAGTGAAATTAAGATGCTCGTCACTGAAATGAAAACTAATTTCTTTCTCTCAACACGAAGTTATGCTCTCGATGATGCGGGTGAGGTTCGCAGAAGGTACGACCTACGGTAAAACATTTCACTTTATAGCACTTGGTAACGTTCGCAAACGGATTGACGCTCTACTTTAACATGGAAACCGGGAACTAATTTGTCTATTCCCAATACTGTTCAGCGGATTTACTCTCGGAATACCTGGTATGACTCTCGGAATCACACAGTGGGTGATGCTATTGACTTAGCCGCTCGATTCGCAACGATGAAGGTAACGATCAGGAACTGTTCGAACGTGGACCACTTGATTCTTGCATGAAATTAAGGTGCTCGCCACTAAAATGTATACTAGTTTGTACCTCTGAACGGGGCGTTATACTCTCGATACAGCGGGTTAGTTCTTCGGAGTGCAAGGCATTCTGTTGGAAGTAAGACCCTACACATATAGGTAGTTTTCGACAACGGCTTGGCGGCCTACTTTAATATTTAAGCCGATAATTGTTGTGTCTATTGCCAATACTCTTCAGCGGACACACTCCCGATTTTCGAGAATTGACTGTCGGACTCTCGGGATAGGTGAAGCTGTTGACTTAACCGTTTGTCTCTTACAGAATGTGGTAATGCTCTCGAACGGTTTGACAATCTATCATCTAATTCATACATGAAATTAATGTGCTCGTCGCTAAAACGTAAAATATTTCATGTCATTGAAAACGATGTTATTTTTTCGATACAGCGGGTTAGCTTTTCGAAGGGTAAGGTCGTCGGTAAATCGTTTGACTTTATAGGAATTAGTAACATTCTCAAGCAGTTTGACCCTCTACTTTAATATCTGATCCGTGAATCACGGAGTCTACTGCCAATTCCGTTCAGCGAATTTACTCACGTATTACCTGATATGACGCTCGGAATCACTGGATGCGTGAGGCTATTGACTTAGCCGTTCGACTCTCAAAGATGTCCCTATCGCTCTGGCACGGTTTGACACTCGACGCTCCGTTTCATAGATGAAATGAAGTTGCCCGTCAATAAAATTTATACTATTTTGCTTTTCTGACCACGAAGTTATGCTCTCGATGCAGCGGGTCAGCTCATCGGAAGGTGAGGCCTTTGTTAAACACTTTGACATTGTACCAATTGGTAACTATGTCAAACGGTTTGACGAACTACTTTAATATCAAACCGTGATTTACGGTGTCAATTGCCAATACTGTTCAGCGGATTTACTTCACGAGTATTAGTTTTACCTTACGGAAACACAGGATAACACAAGCTATTGTCTCAGCCATTGGATTCTTAGGGAAAGTGGTAAAGGTGTGCAACGATTTGACCCTCGATCTTCTGTTTCATGCTCGAAATTGTGGTGGCCGTCTCTAATATGTATACTGATGTCTTTCTCTGGTCACGATGTTATACTCACGATACAGGGTTTAGGCCTACGGAGGGTTAGCTATTCGGTAAGAAGTTCGACTTTATACCAATTAGTGACAATCTCAGGTGGATGGACGCTCTAATTTAGTATACAAATCGCGAATTAAGGTGTCTATTGCCAATACTGTTCACCGTACTTATTCCTGAAATACCTGGTTTTGCTCTGAGTGCCAAAGGATTGGTGAAGCTATTGTCTTAGTTGTTCGACCGTCAGAGATGGTGGTAACTTTACCGGACGGTTTCACACTCGATGCTCTGATTCATACATGAAATTAAGGTGCCCGTCGCTAAAATGTATACTAATTTGCTTCTCTGAACACGAAGATATAATCTCGATACAGCGGGTTAGCTTCGCGGAAAGTAAGGCCTTCGGTAAAAAGTTTGACGTCATTGCAATAGGTAACCATCCACAACGGTTTGAATCTGGACTGTAATATTTGTATCCTGAAATAGGGTGTATGATGATATTAATGCACAACGAACTCACTGCCCGAATACCTCATTTGACTCTCAGAATCGCAGGACAGGTGATTCTATTGACTTATCCGTTCATCACCCAAGGATGGCGGTATCGTTCATGAACAGCTTGACCTTCTATTTCTTAATTGATACATTAAATTAAGTTGCTTGTCTCTATAATGTACAGCAGTATGTTCTCTAATCAAGATGTTATACGCTCGATACTGCAGATTAGACGGTCGGAGAGTACGGTCTTCAGTAAATGTTTGACTTTGTACCAATTGGTACCGTTCTCAAATTAAGTGACGCTCTACCATAATATTAAAACCGTGACTTAAGGAGTCGTCTATTGCCAATACTGTTCAGCGGATTTACAGACAGAATACCTACTTTTACTCGCCTAACTACAGGATAGGTGAAGCTATTGACTTAGTCGTTCGCCTGTCACAGAAGGTGGAAACGTTCTCGATCGGCTTGACACCCGATCTTCTAATTCATACATGAAGTTAACGTGACCGTCGCTGAAATGAATACTAATTTCTTCCTCTGAACATGAAATTATATTGTCGAAAGCGCGGGTTAGATTTTCGGAGGGTCTGGACTTCGGTAAAGCATTTGTGTTTATCGCAATTGGTACCTTTCTCAAACGGTTTCTCGCTATATTTTGATATTCAAACCGACAATTAAGGTGTCTATTGCGAATACCATTCAGCGGATTTACTCCAGCAATACATCGTTTGGCTCTAGGAATCACAGGATAGGTGATGCTATTGAATCAGCCGTACTATTCTCATTGAAGTTGGTATCGTTACCGAACGGTTTGTCACTCTATCTGCTAATTCGCACATGAAATTATGGCGGCTGTCTCCAAAGTGAGTACTAGTTCGTACATCTGAGCACGGTGTTACACTCTCGAAACAGCGGGTTAGGTTTGGGTGGATAAGGACTTCGGAAAAGCGTTTAACTTTGCTACTATTGGTAACGTTCTCAGACGGTTTGACGCTGTATATTTTAGTATTCAAACCGTGAATTAAGCTGTCTATACGTAATACTGTTCAGGGGATTTACTCCAGGAATACCTGGTATGAATCTCCTCATCACAGTATTAGTGAAGCTACTGAACTAGCCGTTCGATTCTAAAGGTATGTGGTAACGTTCTCGAACGGTTTGACTCTCGATTTTGCTATTCATACATGAAAACGAGGTGCCGTCTGTATAATGTATACTAATTTTCTTCCTTGAACACGAAGTCATACCATCGATACAGCGTGTCCGGTTCTCAGAAGGTAAGGAATTGCGTAAAAGGAATGAATCGATTCAAAATAGTATCGATCTCATGCAGTTTGACGCCCTAGTTTAATATGCAAACCGTGAAATAATGGGTCTTTTGCCAATACTGATCAGCGGATTTACTGCCGGAATACCTAGCTTTACTCTCAGAATCACAGGATACGTGATCCTATTTGCTTAGCTGTGCGACTCTCAAAGATGGTGGTATCGTTCTGGACCAGTTTGCCTCTCGATGCTCAAATTGATGCATGAAATTAGGGTGCTCGTCCCTAAAATGTATACTAGTTCGTACATCTGAACACGGTGTTATCCTTTCGATACAGCTGGCTATGCTCTCGGAAGCTAAGGACTTCGGCAATAGAGTGACTCTAAACCAATTCGTAATGATCTCCTAGAAATTGTCTTCCTACTTTAATGTTCAAACCGTGAATTGTCGTATGAATTTCCTATATAATTCTGTGTATTTTCTCCGGTAATGACTGGTTTGATTCTCGGTATCGTATGGTAGATGATGCCTTGACTTAGCCGTTCAAGTCGCAAGGAAGTTGTAACGTTTGCGATCGGTTTGACAATCGATCTGCTTATTCATAGATGAAATTAAGGTGCTCGTCACAAAAATGTATACTATTATGCTCCTCCGAACACGGTGTGCTCTTGGTACAGCACGATAGGCTTTCTATGGGTAAGGTCTTCGGTAAAATGTTTGTCTTTATACCAATAGGTAAACTTCTCTAACGGTTTCACGGTCTACCTTAATATTCAAACCGTGAATTAAGGTATCTATTGCCAATAACCTTCAGCGGATATACTTTCGGATAAGCAGGTATCACTGACGGAATCACAAGATGGGTGGATCTATTGACTTATCCGTTCGACTCTAAAAGAGTGTGATAACGTTCTCGGGCGATTTGACCATCGATCTACTAATTCAAACATGAATTTAAGGTTCCCGTGCATTGAAATGAATACTAGTTTCTTTCTCAGAACACAAAGTTATACTATAGATCCAGCGGGTTTATCCTTCAGATGGTAAGGTCTTTGTTAAAACGTTTGACTTCATGCCAATTAGTAACGTTCTCAACTGAAGTGACGCTCTACTTTAATATTCAAACCGTGAAATACGGTGCGTATTGCCAATGCTGTTCAGCGGATTCACTCTCGGAACACCTGATTTGACTCTTAGAATCGCAGGATAGGTGAAGCTATTGACCTAACCGTGCGAATCCCATAGATGGAGGTAACGGTCTCGAAAGATTTGACTCACGATCTTCTCATTCATACATAAAATTAAGATGCCCGTCACTAAAATCTATACTAATTTGTTTCACTCAACACGAAGCTATACTCTCGATAATGCGGGTTAGGACCTCGGAAGGTAAGATATCCGGTAAAAAGTTTAATACCATGTCAACAGGTTACGTTCTACAAAGGCTTGACGCCCTACTTTAATATTCATACTGCGAATTACCGTGTCCATGCGTAATACTGCTCTGTGGATCGACTCCCGGAATAACTGGTCTGCCCCTTGGAACCACAGGGCAGGAGTATCGTATATTGATTTAGCTGTGCGACTCTCGAATAGGATGATAACGTTCTCGATCGGTATGACCCTCGATCATCTGATTCATAGATGAAATTGAGGTGGCCGTCATTAAATGTATACTAACTTTTAACTCTGAGCACGAAGTCATACTCTCGATACAGCGGGTATACGAATCACTGGATAGGTGAAGCTATTGACTTAGCCGTTCGACTCTCGCAGAAGGTGGTAAAGTTCTCGAAACATTTGACCCTCGATCATTTAATTCATGCATTAAATTAAGGTGCTCAATACTAAAATGTATGATGGTTAATACCTTTGAACACCGTGTTACACTCTCGATACAGCGGGTCAGTTTTCGGAGGGTAAGGCATTCTGTATGAAGTTTGACCCTATGCGAGTAGGTAATGTTCTACAACGGCTGTACGGCCTGCTTTAATATTCAAACCGAGAATTAAGGTGTCAGTTGCCAATACGATTCAGCGGATTTGCTCCCGGAGTACCTGGATGGACTCTCGAAATCACAGGAAAGGTGGTGCTATTGTCCTAGCGTTTGCACACCCAAAGAAAATGGCACTTTTCTCTAACGGTATGATTCTCGATTTTGACATTTATATATGAAAATGCCGTGTCCGTATACTAGCATGCCTACTATTCTGTTTCCGTGAACACTGAGCAAGACACTCGCTAGAGCGGAATGGGTTCTCGGAAGGTAAGGTATTGGGTAAGAAGAATTACTTTGTTTTAATTGATAACGTTCTCCGGCGGGTTGACACAGTACCTGAATATTTGTACCGTGATTTAAGGTATCAATTGCCAATATTCTTCTGCGTATGTACTTCCTGAACACCTGATTTGACTCTCGCATGCACAAGATAGCTGAAGCTGCTGACTTGACCTTTCGAATTTCATTGAACGTGGCAACGTTCACGAAAGGTTTGACCCTCGATATTCCAATTCATACGGGAAGTTGAGGTGCCCGTCACTGATTTGGAACTTAATTTCATCCCCTGAGCACGTAGTTATACTCTCAGAGAAGCCGGTGTGGTTTGCGGTTGTTAAGGCTTTCGGTAAAATGTTCGACTTCATACCAATTGGTAAAGCTCTCAGAGGGTTTGATGCTCTACCATAATACTCATACCGTGATTTAAGGTGTCTGTTGCCAACACTGTTTAGCGGATTCATTCTCGGAATACCTGGTTTGACTTACGGAATCGCAGAAGAGGTGAAGCTGTTGACTCAGGCTTGCGACTCTCAAAGAAGACGGTAACGTGCTCGGACGCTTTGACGCTCGACCATCTAATTAATACATGAAATTATGGTGCCTGTCACTAAAATGTATACTCATGTGTTTCCCTCATCACGAAGATATACTATCGATACAGCGGGTTACGTTCTCGGAAGGTAAGGTATCCGGTTAGCAGTATGACGTTATACAAATTGGTAACGTTCCGCAGCTGTTCGACTTTGTACCTTAATATTCATACTGAGAGTTGGGGTGTTTATTGCCAATACTACTCAGCGCATTTGCTCCTGGAATACCTGATTTGCCTCTCGGGATCACAAGTATAGATGAAGCTATTTTCTTATGTGTGCCATTCTCAAAGGAGGTGGTAACGGTCTGGAATGGTTTGCCTCGCGATATGCTCATCCATACATGAAATTAATGTGCCAGCCAC